>PVJD01006039.1:0-104814 GCA_004026545.1 Mormoops blainvillei | reverse complement strand
ATTATTTTTACGAACACTATTCAGAGATTATAATGTAATAGCAAGGCACTGTGCTAAACTGTAAGTGAAATGTGCAGTAAAAAGTCAGACACAGTCCCTCCCCTCATGGAGCTTACCATCTCATTGGGAAAACACATTGTTAACAACTAGACAAATAAACAAACATAAAGTCAGTGTCTTCAGTTGCTGGTGAGATAGCCGAGGCCATCCTGTAGGTGGGAAAAAGAATATATTCTGTAACTTTCTTTGAAGTGCCAGTATTTTAAGCTTTTGGAAATTTATCTTTATTAGAAAATTAAAGGTCACTGTTAAAATATTTCAGTTTTGTTGCCTTTTATCTCCAGCCAGAGCAGTGTCCTGAAGGTACAGTTATAAAAGGACACATGACCTGACCCATCCCCCCATAACTTAAGTGATGAGAAGCAATAACCATGGTGCGTGTCGTGTTTGGGGCATGCTTTGTGAGAATTACAAAGAGATCTAGAAGGATATAAAACCCTGACCAAGTACACAGCAAAAAAAAAAAAAAGAAAGAAAGAAAGAAAAAGAAAACCAAGGTTACAGGCTAAACCATGCATAAAAATGAAAGTGTGATGCTACCTAGTCACAATTCCTTCTCCTTTTTCTTTGTAAATGCCCTCAATCTGAGAATGGCAGGAGAGACAACCACCAACAAGTGCATAGACCCACCATTGGGAATGACAACTTGCTAACAAGTAATAACATTTAGATTTCTAAACCTAGGGAGGCACACTTTCTACCATATTGAAGGAAAAAAATTTAGTACGAAACGCTGAATATAATGATTTTACAAGAGTCAACCAACTACAAAACCCAAGATCTGATTGCTTTCATAATCCAAAATATACAATGGATCTCAGTGTGTCTATAAACTTACTTTATTAGTATAATGAATAGCCCCTATATACATACCTTATTTAAAAGATGGGATGGGGAAAGTGATTGTTTTATAAACAGGGTATAGTGACTCCTTCTGGAAGAAAAAGAAAAAAGTATAAGAGATGAAACTTAAAATCTATAATAATGTATTATATATTATGTCCTATGTATTACTGCATTCTAATTAAGGAAAATGGAATGAATGGATATTGGACAGATATATTTGGGAAGAAGTGGGAAAGCATGTTTTTAAAGCTTATTTTTACATCAGGAAGTTGAAGATTTAGAGAAAGTTCTTATTCTCCAGCAACATGAAAAATAGAGCTGGAAATGTAAAGACCTGTAACCATCTTTGGAGAAGAATAATAATGAATAAATGAAGAGCCTGGTATGCTCCTTGATTTAAAAGAAATTGCAAACCCACTAAAGTACCAGTGGTGGCCATTTTGAACTCTATGCCTTTTCTGAAAGGTACATTAAAAAGCACATAGGAAATTTTGAAAATAAAAAAGAAGTTTTTTTAATAACTTTATTTTTAGCCCTCCCCTGCCCTTTTTTTTTTTTTTTTCCATTTCGCTGCTTTCATTTGGTTCTGAAACAGAAGTCGGTTTTGGATTTAGTGTTATGAATAATAATAGACTAGCTTTTGTTGATCATTGTGTGCTTTGTTTCTATAGTAATAATAGAAGGAAGATATTATTTTAATACCTTTTTAGTGGGAGGAAGAATATATTTTAAACAAAACTATTTTAATACTGTGAAATAAAAGTTAAGGTTTAACTTATTGATTAGATTTTGGGCTGGAATTCCTATTTGTCTTAAATTTCATTGTACCAAAGTTAGAATTATGGAATCTGGGAGCCGGAAGGAGTGACAGTCACCCAGTAACAGGGACCATTTATTGAGCACTTACTATGCTGCGCAAGGTGCTTTTTATGTAGAAGCATTTTTGTACGAGTGTGTGATTTTTCTGGTTTTTGTTTTGTTTTAGTTTCTAGGGATTTTTTTTAACTTGCTTTTAAATTTTGACTTCTAATTTTATTACCGTATAATCTAAGAACGTCGTCTATGTTATTTCGGTTCTTTGGATTTTATGGAGACTTCTTCTGTGGCCCAGTAATGATCAGTTTATGCTTACGGCTGTGTGTGTTCCCAAAGTGTTTATACACTCTTATTATTTTTAGACTTAAATAGTAAATTAGTATTCTTCAGTTCTTGTATATCCTAGGTTTTCTTTTATCTGCTGAAAGAATTGTGTTAAAATCTCCTGTTGCAGTGACAGAGTTATCCATATTTCCATGTTTTCTTTTACGTTTTCAAGGTCACGTTGTTAGGTGTAAAGAGCTCCAATTGTTTTTAAAAGTTTCCTCTTACTGAGCTGGAATCCTATCCCTTGAGTTTCCACTTATTGAGCTAGTTTTACCATCTAAGGCTACTCATAGCACCCCCTGATAGACTTTATACTCAATGAGAATAAAAGATGCTTGTTTACAAGTCAGTATGCGACCTCATGGCTGTGAATTTTGTATAAGGCCCGATTTTTGTGTATAAATTACATTGTTTCCCAGAATAAGTAAACTGCCTTTCTTACAGTGCTTACTGAGGTATGTGAATTAACAATGCAGTGATTAGCAGTAAGTGACCTCACTGATCAGGTATATCTCAGGCCAAATCCCGCTGACAACTTGGGAGGAGCATGTGTGTATTTTAGGGCTGCTGTATTTGGAATGTTAAAGGCACCTATTGCGGGCCCGGGCAGTGGCACCCTGGTCTGTTAAAGGGGTAAGCGGCCTAAGGGCAGCAAGCCATTTGCTCCCTTCTCGCGGATGGAGTCAAGCCCGTTACTTTCTTTGCGTGTGTGTGTTTTTTTAATGACATAAACTATGTGTACCTATTCAGAGTTTTTAGCTTCTCTTGGTTCTGTGATATGAAGATAATGAAAGTGGCTCAAGATAGTCTCTCCGCATATAAATATGTAAATAAACATATGAGCCTACATACATACATTCAATAAGCATTTATCTCGTTTTCTTTTTATTCGTTAGACAGCTGCTTTTATCTTTGTGGCTCACAGGTATATTTTTCTTTAATAAAAGCGCACGACTCCTGTCAACCCTAATGGAAGTTATGTGTGTCGTGTTTAGAGTGCACATTGTAGAAAAACACAAAACTTGTTTCCATGTCTGTGTTTTGGGGGCCAAAGAATGAATTCTCCTGTAAAACACATACTTTCATGAGCATGGTGGATTTCTGAACAAGTTTCTTTTGGCTTCAGGTGAGTCCATCAGATTTTAGATCATTGTGAGAAATTGAGGACTCGATGTTGAGTTAACTGTGATAAGGGTAAGTAAGCTGTCACTCAGGATTGCAGTGGCCTCCTTCATGAAGATAAATGTCTTATTAGAGCGAAGACATCATGTCGTTTATATAGTCTGGTATAAATCACAGATGAAGATGACAAACTGGGTTTCAAAGTTAACAGTAATTTATATAACTTAAACAAATGATTACCAAGGATTATACATGTTTTATGAAGAGTAAAAAAACAATAACAATTATCTGTCTGTGAACTACCCATTTTTCATTCTTCAGCCCAGCATGTGGGGCTGTTGGTTCCTGTTTAAACTCTAACCTTCCATCCAGTGCCCAGTAAAACACTCTCACATGTGTTGATGGCTGGATATCTTCCATAATGCTTCTTTCACTGGGACAAATTCTCTGCAAATTCAACTCAAGTTTGTACATAGAATCATGACATTTTAGAGCCGGGAGAGACTTGGCAATCACCTAATCTCTTCTGTTTTACCAAAGAGGAATCTAAATTTTAGAGGCTAAGTGGTTAGTTCCTTTGACTATCAAGACACAACCAGTATGAAATGAAGACCCTCTCCCTAGGAGTGGCTTCCCGCAGCCCACCCTATGTGCCTTTCCTCACCTGCATGACCTCAGCATACTTTTCAGTGCAGACCCAAACAGCTTTGCAGGAGGCCTGATCGTGGCTCTTAACCTATTTCTTGAAAGTTTTAGTCGTTTTTCAAACATGTGTGTCTCTCTGGCCTGTGTACCTTCTTATCTTCTTCCCAGAATAATTTGGGAGCAGTACATCTTGTTAAAAATTTCAAAGGGCTACATAAATGCTAACAATTATAATTATGGACAATATAAAATAAGCCCTTGAACTAATCTGACATAGAACTAATTAGTTATCTTTCCTTACCCTTTCTGTCTATTATAGGTTTTAATATATTGCCAGTGAAGAGTTAGTTACCGACCACCGATATCAAATGCCCTTGATCAATGCCCTTGATGAATTTAGAGGCTGTTTCAAGGATACAAGGAGAAATAAGGTGTAATTCCTTTCCTTAGTGAGTAAAATAATCCAGTGAGTACATAATCTTAGCATATATATTAGACGCCCCCATACAAAGTACATGGTACATAATCGAGTGCTGCCCATTAGGGGCAGGGTTTTCAGGGAAAAAGCACTAGGTTGGACTTCTAGCAGTTTGGAAGAAAGTCAAGAAAATATTTGGCCTGCGCATGGCCCGAGTGCTTTTAGAAGTCTTTTCTAGACTGGGAGTAAAAGCAAAAAGCCCATTCTTTCTTTGAAAGGTCAACCATTTATTGAGCTTCCACTACAATTAACAGTGAAATAACAGTGGCTCTTTTAAAATACAAATAGTTGGTTTTTAAGTGAATGACTTGGCAGAGGAGATTAAGCTTTTTCATACTGCCTGAAGTATTCTCTCTGTTTCTCTCCAAATTCTAAAATAGCCAACAAATTTAATGGTAATATGAAATATCTAGCCTAGTATATGATTATTGGAGGTGTTAGTGTGGTCATAACAGTGGTGGTAAAATGATGTGCAGTGTTTTGGTTGCTAATATGACATATTTATTTGACTGATATATAAATAAATCAGAGGTGTGGTTACATACCTTTGTTTATTAGAAAGTCTTCTATACTGTGATTAATTACCTTGTTCTTAGAATATATAAATGTATTGTAATTAAACACAGCACCTGACTAATAGATGAACACCGAATTAACTGAGGGTTAGCTACCTTTCCTGTCTGAAGTTCTTGAGTCCTGGATCCCTAGTTATGATTTTAACTGTCAGACCATCTTTCCTCATGCTCCAAAGCTGTTCACCATTTTTACCTCAAAGTTTAATATTCACTTAAATATGAAAGAATTTTGTTTAAGAATTTTCAGGCCAAATATATAGATGCATACACTTAATTTATATGAATGTAAATATATATTTATACTTAATATATATTTTGGTACTCTTCATGCTTTAGTGACCTTATTTTTTACTAGCCATAAATTCCTTTTGACCTGTCAAGAACTCTGACTTTTCAAATAAAAGGTAAGTATTAATAATACTGTTTAAAACAATGCTGAAGCACCTGCTTATCTAGAATATTACAGTCTACTAGGGAAAGTTTGTTGAATTCACGAACTGTATTACACTTATGTTTTAGACTGCCTTTCTGACTTTGAATGACAGCTTTTTTCATGCTGGGCCCTAAGCAGCTGAAGCCCAGATACGTAGTCCAGGGGGAAGGAAAGATTTTACAGAGTGGTTTCTCTGGCTCGTAAAATTAGGATTTGTAGAGGAGTTCCTTCATGGGAAGTTTTCATTTATAAGAGCCTTATCCAATTTATAGACACATTTCTATAAACTATTAGGATATCTAGCTTATATGGTTAAGTATATTTTATTGGAGTGCCCTAAAAGATAAACTTCACTGTTGTCATAGTTAATTTTATAATTATGTTATTTGATAATATTACTCCACAAAACAAAATCAATAAAACTTAGGGTTAACTGGTTCATAAGCTCTCCTGTCTATAAATGATCATTATCATCATTGAAAGACATTTATGAATGCCCAAGAACATGGTTGGGCCTAGAGATTGTCACAGCTTAGGGAAAAAAAATCACTCGAGTTATCTAATCTAGCCCTTCTAATGAATTCCCATCATTCTTACTAATATCTCATTTAATTAATTATCAAATATAGTGATTGTGCTATGAAGCCTTCCTTTGCAGGACATCTTTCCCGCCCAACTATTATTCCTAATTTATTCTTCATGTCTAACCTAAACTTTTCCTTCCTTAGTTTCAGGCCATTGCTCTTTTCTATACCATCTTCTGAGACTGACTAATTCCCTTCATTCATTTATATTGTTACCTTTAGAAGATATTTAAAGACTGTGAACATTTATCCCCAGAGTCTTTACTTTTCCAAACTACATAAATTTTAGTTCTCTTAATCCTACCTCACTCTGCCCCTGTCACACTGTCCAATCCTTGGGTATTTTATAACACTCCTTGATATTTTCCACTCCGAGGGGCTGCCTTCCGGGGAGGGAAGTGCGAAAGCATAAAATCTCATGTAAACCACTAGAAGAAGCCTGAGTGTTTATTGGATGTTGGTGTTGGTGATCATCTGGTGCACATGGCAGTGTAGTGCTTGCTTTGGCATATGTTGGGATATATGTGTATTTTAAAGCCTTAATGTATTATGGCCTGTTGTAATTGAATGTCTATAAAGTAGCAGTTAAGAAGGTTTTATAGACCTTAAAAGAGATCAGAATTCTCTAGCCCCCTCTTGTGGCGAAAGAAAATACTACTCTTGGGCTTTTCTGGATTTTGTTTAGTTGAAGAAGAAGGTTAAAATATACAAGTTCTGAACATGTGAGCACAGGAAATGAATCCAAGAATTTAAAAATTATACGTATATATTTCCAAGTACACACACCTTCAGACATGAGAAGTTCCTGTTCTTTTGTATTAGTAATGCTCTAAAACCGAAAAGATACTACTTTCTTACAGCCATCACTTCAGTATATTCTTATCAGAGAAATCAGGAGGAGGACAAATAAAATAAAACCATAATCTTGAGGGTTTTATATTCCTAAATATGTAAATAAGGGAGGCTTGGGTGTGACTTTTAAACAAAATTTACAGTTACTTTTTTCTTTACCGTTATAAGTGGATATGCTAGCATTTCTAACAGATTTAAACAGATATTCTATATCTCCTATAACATACTAATTTTACCAGTTTTATAATTTATTGTAACATTCCTTCCACGGTGGTTGCATTTCAGGTATTCAGAAAAGCCTAGTAAGTAACAAACAGCTGGAGGGAAGACTGAAGTGGCGTGCAAATGAGCTCATGTGCACTGCCTGTGGAGAAATTCCTACAGGTAGCACAAAATTATGTTTGCCTTTCTAGGAGACCACTGAAAGTAACACTTCTGTGTTAGCATAGTTGACCTATAGAAAAGAACCAATGAACAGTTGCTATTATGCTTTACATGACGATCCAGGAAGAGATTAAAATTAGATGTTATCCTTAAGTAGTTATTTTTTAAAGCTACTAAAAAAGAAAATAATGGCTAAGGTAGATTGCCTTTATGCTCAAGTCATATTCTAATGAAAATATGGGGTCCTTTTTAGAAATTCCGAGAACTCTAGAAATAAACTTGAGACCATGTATTTTAATTTTTTATTTCTATTTTTATTTTTTACAGCCTGCATTTAATATTATTTTGTATTTGTTTCCGTTGTACAGCATAGTGGTTAGACCATCATATACTCCATAAAAGTGTTCCCCACAAAATTTTGAGTACCCACCTGGTACCATACACAGTTATTTTTTTCCAAAAAGGAATATTGAAAATTATACTAATTGAGAAATTGCAAGAGAAGAATGTCATGGACATAGCAGACAAAATGAAAAGGGGATGCGCACAGGTGAAATGAGTGAGAATATTGTAATGATTTAAATATTAAATAGAAAACTGGCAAATTTGACTGATTCTCTTTTTCTCTTTCACTTGAAGAGGTGATAATTGTTATTTTTTAATAGGGAAATTAATTTGTTTTATGTGTTTTTCTCTTAAAATGTGTGAATAAAATTTTAATCTCAACTATTTATTAATTTTTAGTATTTACATTCCTCTGAACACATGAAGACAAAAATTAACAATCCAAAGGTGAAACCTCTTAATATGAAGTATTTATGGATCTTTACTAAAAATAGCCTAATTTTTGCACTTTAAAAAAAACAATAATTTGACATAATGTTTTTGAGTTTTATTTATAATCAGTTTAGGTGGCCCAGTTTCCTTATCTGTGTCGGGTTTCTCAGGAAAATACTGGATCTGATTTTTTTTTTCATGTAAAGGCTGCACTTTTCATGAGAGAATATGTTGTGGACTTTCATAAAAACTTTGGAACATTTTTATATGAGTAAAGAGCAGAAAATGGCTCTTAGTTATTATACCTGTGCTATTTACTGCGATGCATATTTCAATTGGTTTAGTCAGCCAAAAATTGCGACTACCCTTGGATTCACATCCTTTTTGACTATTGATTTTAAATTAGGTATATGTATTTGTACAAAGCTCTCTGAAATATAGCTTTCTTACTTAGAGGTACATCTTTATGTGGATATTGGGAGAAGATTCATTTTAGAACAATTATTATTAACCCCAGTTTATTAATCGGTTTAAGAGTTTGTATTTTTATTTGAGCATTAAAACTAGATACATTATAGTAACCAATTTCTTGGATGATTACAGTTAATAGCTGTATACTATAGAAATTATTTGCAAAGCTTGACTTTTGTAGCTATAAGGGTGTCAGAGGGTCTGTTGGAGTGTCATGGTTGTCAGAGTACAGGATAGAAGAAATACTCCGAGGAAACTACATCTGAGCTCTTGTTAAGTGTCTTATTATAACTATTACTTTCTTTATCACATCTCTGAAGCTGAATGTAAGGCAGATCACTTCTTTCTTCATTGCGTTCACACCCTGTGTGAGCAAATGCCTTTAGCTGCAAAGCAAGCATCCTGCTGAATTTCCCTAAGGAGCCCCAGGACAGTTCAGGGAGCTCTTCATGTGGAATCTTTTGCATATTTGCTTCTTTGAAAATAACACATTCATTTAAATTTGATAGTGTCATTTTTAAGTGTTTCCCCCTTAATTTGGATTTCATTAAAATTCCCTTTTCATTTAGGATGGGACACATTAAAAAGGAGCCAAACAGGAAAAACTTTTTCCTGCTTCGTTGACTGCTTCAAAGCCTGCTTTTCAAAAAAGCAGCTACTTACTGCTTTTATATTTGTTCCATGGGTAAATGATCAAATTCTAATACAATTTAACTCTAAATATATTAACTTTTTTAAAAGATATGTTTTATTTAGTGTTGAGACAATACATATAACTAGTCTTACCAGTGGAAAGACATTTTTCAGCTATATAAGAAGTCCCAGCTTTATCTGCTGAAAGGGGAAAGTACACAAATGAATGACTTTGCATATTTGGTACAAAAAAATTTAAAACAAAAGTTGGCAATGTTGATATTAATTCCAATTCAGTTAGGAAAGCTAGGTCACTCCATTAAATAGATCTAACAAAAATAAATGACAACTAACTTGTGCAGGCACGTAAATTTATAAACCTTTAGGATGTTTACTTTTTATATATGATTGTGGCCTTCCTTCAGCATTTTTGTTGTTTCTTATATTCTGGAATTGCATGAGTGTGATTTGATAAATTCTGACAGTTGAGTTGGTAATTAGGGCACGTTGTACAGTTCTCTTATGATTGTTACAGTGTCAGATACTGTGTATAGCAGTTATGCCTGTCACAGTATGAATCACTGTACAGAACTTGCTGAGACCCTGGCCTAGCACTGCAGAAGCAAGACCTAGGTAAAAAGTTTCACAACTCTAAGTTTACTTTTTCTATATAGAGTAGGCAAAAATTGAGTTCAATCAGATTTAGTTATAATGTTCTTTAAACTCTTACCCAAGTTATCACTCAAAATAATTCGAACATACTCCGTTTTTCATTCCAAGTGATATAAGAGCATGCTGGGTATGATATTCAATACATAGCGAAGATGTAAAATTAAGAAAAGATTTCTATGAAATTTTTTGCACACTCTGCTAAATGAATTATTGAAGTTCCAATAAAGAAAAATTTTAAAAACCTAAAAAGCAGTATAGGTTTTATTTTTTCCTCAATCCTTTCAGCTCTCATAAATGTCTCCATGAAAGCTATATCTGCAGGTTTAGAAAAGAATATATCCTATAATATTTACTCGATCAGGAAGATTTTTAAAATGTGGCGTCTCAGTGTGAGATATTGACCGAAGTGGGCCGGCAGGTTACTGGGCTGGCAGATACAGCAGGTTTGCAGTAAATCCATGAGGTAAAAAAACCCCTGAGAAGTTTTTGATTAAGAAACTTTTACTATCCTTTTAAAATGAAATATGCAGGTCATTTTTTAAATGATAAAAGCAGGTATTTTATGTTGTTGTCTGAGCCAGATTCTGAAATATATTTTAATGAGTTTGTTATAGAAAAGTTCCTGGATTTCTAAGATGCTAACTTAAATTATCAGTCCATAGTCCAGCACATCCAGAGAACATGTAAAAAGATATGATAAAAACAAGCCTATTCAGCAAAAATAAGAAAAAAAGTTTTATATCAGAAACCAGAAAACCTCCTTTCAGAGAAGAGTTAATATTGTTATTCTTTTTAAATGTTATCAATATTTAAAACTGTTGCACTATGACAAACACCTGAGTAGTATAATTAAAGAAAAAACTTTTTTAAAATAACAAATGTAATTTAAAATATTTGTAGTTTTCTAAAAACAAACTAAAATTATGCCTTACCAGTTACATTTCTACTTAGAGTTAGTAAAAGAAATGATTAATTTAAAACAATGTGGAGAGAGCCTAAGTGCTAAATAATTTTATTGGGAACATGAATTTAGAATAATATTTTATATAGAAGTTCACAAATACTGTTTATAATTTATTGAGAATTAAATTTTGGACATAGTGCCTGCCCTTCAAAAAGCCACATGCTCAATGAATATATTATCCCCTTTCTTAGGTATTTTATTAACTAGTCCTTGTTGAATTTTGCATGAAAGCTAACATTTTTACCCATCTAGACTTTTTAGAAAGTCTTATATGATTGAGTATTTTAAAACTTTCTTTTATTTAATGAGGTAAGAGCAAAGGTAGAAAAGAGATCTATGTCTCAAATTGATTTCCAGTTGCTGTTGAAGAAGAGCTATGTGTCTATGTACCCTCCCAAATTAAACTTAATTTTTAAAAAAATCCTCAACACTGCAGTAACAAAAACTGCTTCTTAACTCACTGGGACCCTATGTTCTACTCCACAATTTCAGGAGAAGCAGCTAAAACAATCAGCATCATTCTTCACCTAGATAATGCTTTCTCTGCAACTAATAGCTCCTTGTTCATCAAGGAAACGAATGTGCGCCGAGGTGACATGCTCTTCACCCACTGCTCTTTGTTCTAGAGTCCCTCAGACTGATTATATCAGCCCCAGCACTGACAAATATCCCCCCAAACTTTAACACTATGTTAAATTGAGTTATGAGGTTTTAAGGTTACACTCCTCTGGCTAAAGGTTGATTGTCTCTGAAAGATAAAGGAATCGTGCTCCGCGATAACAGAATCCTTGCTATGGGATAATCCCGGTTATTGAACTCATAGCTCTCTTTATTTGGTTACTGGGTGTCTGTCTGTCTGTCTGTCTCTCCCCCCGCCTCTTTTCTGGGGGATGTGGGAAATGTCTGGATACTAAATTGGTGATTCACCAGCCCCTCAAGGATATTTTATAAAGACCCACAAGCACTCTAGCAGATGAAGGAACAAGACAACTCAAGCAAAAAGAACAACTCCTTGAAGTGTGTTGTCACTTAGGGTGTGCTAACTACTCGGGGCAAGAGAGTCTCGGTTCTCGTTTACCCTTTTGGCTACATGAATGTGTAAGGGGGTCCGAGGATGCAAAATACTTCCCTTCACCTTCCCCCAGCCCTCCAATTTCTCATGCATGCATTCTGTCTCTCTTTGAAAATAGAAAAATAATGTTTTTGGATTATGCTCTGAAGGCAGAAATTTCAGACTTGCTGTACAGGCAAAATTTTAAGCTGCAGCCTTGGTTGGTGACAGTGATGGCGACAGTTCTGTATGCCAATCTTTGCAGTTCCAATCTAGCATGCCACTCTAAATGCTTTTATAACAGTAAAAACTACTGAGTAATGGTAAATTAAAGCCTGTCTGATGAATTGTGAATACTCGATTTTCCCCCTACATCATATAAATTTAAGAGAACTATTATGAGTGGAATTGATAATACCATAGAGAAAAACTTTAGTTTAGCTGCATTCTAGGAATACTAGAGGAAGCCCTACTTAGGGAGAAGCATTTAAACAATGCATAACAGCTTCCTACAAAAAGATTTACTGGCCTGTCCTTCATTATCAACGGCCACAGTCACTTAGCATCTAGCTCTGCGGAATACATGGCACTCTGTAAGGTTAATTCATGGTACCTGTTTTCTGTAATGTATTTATGGAATGCCTACCATATGCCAGGCATGGTGTTTTACATACATTGTCCTTAATTCTCATTACTACTCTGCAGTGTAGAAATTATTATTCCCATACTACAGAGGAAGAAACTGAGCATCAGGGAGGTTAATTGGCTCAAGGTCCTCTGCTAATGAAGAGACAAAGGAGGGTTCGAACAAGTTTCTGCACATCAAAATCCCATGATCTTTCCAAAATGCCACATTGCCTCACAAAAAAGGAAGTAACATTTGCTCCTCCAGATATTTGTGTACACTGCTAAAAGGAGAAATTAGATACTCTGGTGTTACTTGGCAAAGCAGTGGTGTTTTAGTCATGACGACCATTAACTGAGCACCTACCTGCTGGCAACCCTGGTGCCTGGCCCTTCCACAGTTCCACGCAGTCATCCTTTAAGTCTAATATTCAAAAGCATAAGGGCATCTCATTTCAAAGCTTCTATCTCTCCTACCACACTCCATTGTTTTTCAAGATGGTAGAGAAGAAGAGGAAAAGGGCTCTAACACAGTGTTATCCATAGAACTTCCTTCCTGCACTCATGAAAATGTTCTATAATAATTATGCTGCCCCGTCCTGGCTGGGGTGGTTCAGCAGATTGAGCGCCAGCCTGAGAACCAGAGGGCCACTGGTTTGATTCCCAGTCAGGGCACATGCCTGGGTTGCAGGCCAGGTCCCCAGTGAGAGGCGCGCAAGAGGCAACCACACACTGCTGTTTTTTTCCCCTCTCTTCCTCCCTCCCTTCCCCTCTGCCTAAAAATAAATAAATAAAATCTTTTAAAAAAGTAATTACACTGCCCGATAGAATAGACTCTACCATTTGGAGCTACCAAGCACTTGAAAATGTGGCTAGCAAGAGTGATAAACTAAGTTTTTAATTTAAAATGTTTAATTTAAAAATACATTTACATAGCCGCATGTAGCTATTGATTACCATATTAAAGAGTGCAGCTCTAGCAAAATGGCAACTTCTTAACTAGATAGTCAAGGCAACCTGGAAATAGCATTTCAAAAACTTCTTGAAAGGCGGATAGGGTGGAAGTCGGGTAGGCAAGGGGGAGAAGAAAGAAAGGCTCGGGCATAGGCTGTGGCCACGGAAAAGGTCAGAGGCCTAAGGTAGCTGAGTAGGCGGAGGGCCCTCAAGTAAATTCATGCGAAGAAGCCGGGAGAAAACAGGACGTGGAATGGAAGAAGGGAAGTGTTTTGAAGAAGAGCATTAAAATCCATACTTAATGGATTTGCACAGATGGAAAGGTAAATAAAAATCAGCATTTTTCCCCCAGTACCCACCTGCTGTAAATCATTTCTCGACATTTTGATGAGTGGCTTTAGTGTGAGTTGTTTAAATGGTACTGAGATGTTTGTGTATGGTAGAAGCTTACAAGGCTCTCATCCCACCGAACTCACAGAGCTCCTGCGTCATAGGGCTATAAGTTTCCGGGTGGGTTTGGGAGACTGTCATTCCTTTCCAAGCATTTTCTAAGTCGTATTCATTTCCTTGTGTTGAGTCAGTGCCATATCTACCCTTTCTCAAGAAATCAATTCTACAGAACATTAAAATATTTTTCATTATGAAAGTATTTAAGCCTTTACTAGTAAGTAATGCTGTCACTAACTTGCACACTTTCACACAACTTTATAGTTTAAAAATCTTGTTTGAACGCATCACCCCATTTGACCCTCATGGAAATCTTGTGAGGTGAGTGGTAGGTATTCTTTGTCTGACTGGTGAGGGAACTGAGCCTGAGATTTGTCTGGGGTCATGCATCTCACACGTAGCAGAGCTGGGACCCAGATAGAAGTTGGTCCATTCCAGGGTCTGAGTTCTCTGACTCTACTCTCTCCACAGTTGTTTTTCAGCCGTCAACACCCTCGGCAGTAGTAAGTATCACTATCCCAGCGAGCTGTAATACTTTCATGTATGGGCTTCCATTTTTCAAATTAAGAAACTGAGGCATAGGAAACATCAAACATGAGTCAGTGAGGCTTTGGGTCCAACTGCCAATTTGCAGGAAAAACAAGACAGAAAAACATGACCAACTGTCCAGTGAGTGTGCAATTACCAAAATGTAGACGGTGGGAAACTACCAGTTGAGCATCCCAGGTGCTCAACAGAGAAATTATAAGGAAAAGTAAGGGATGAAGGGCAACATGCAGATTAAAGGAGATTTACAAGACATAACAAGTTTTTACGTAGGCAAAAATTTTTTAAAGAAAATGAAAATTGAGGTTCAGATGTATTAGAACCCAAATCTGAAAACCATGGTTTATTTTCTAGTCTATCATATAGTTTCTTGACTTACACTGAAAGAGCGTTCCACTAGCTTAATATTTAGCAATCCCTTTGGAAGATATGCATTTAAACAGTTTTAAAAATAAATCAACAGTATTGCTCTTTCGTGTGTTGACCCTGATGGTCCATTCTGAATGGCCATAAACCCTTCGCCCGTTCAGTTTTCTTACCACACACCTTGTGGTCATCACTTAAAATGGTTCTTTGGAAAGAAAACATTTTGGATTAAAGAGCTTTATAATAAGTTCATAATATTCTGTAAGTCTTGATCATGCTCAAGTTTATGGTCATCAGTACAAGGATAAATCTAGAAAAAACAACAGTGAGGAGAAATTATTGAGTACATTACTAATGTCCTGCTCTGAATTCTGATCTACAATCAATACAAGAATGAAAACAAACATTAAAAAAAGAAAAGATTTTGAACATGAAATGAATACACGTATACTGCAAACTAGACTGTCCAAGTGTTTGAATTTGGTCTAGATAAGCCATTTAAAACAAAATCAGTTCTTCACTTACAGGGGTGCTGAGTTTGCAGGAAAAAAATATTTCAGTGAGAGATGGCAACTTTACAGATGCTATTTCCAGTCAATTCCAAAGCTCCAGAAGATTGAAGAGCCTGAACCATTTGACCTGTAGAGTTTCCCATAGCCTATGATAGTTTCTTTTGTTTTTGTCCTGTTTTCCTAGTTTTGAAACAAATGAACTTATCAAAGTTTCACGAATAATTTGGGACAGGAAGATTTTGACAGGCATCCTAATTAGTCTGGCTCATGCTAAAATAAACAAATGTATTTCCCTCCATTATTGGGACAGTTCTAGCAAGAAGATGTATGTACCAAGATGGTCATCTTTTGGGTTGTTTATAATAAAGGTGGAATTATTGATGCCTTACATCCTTGGAAGGGTTATAAAGTGTTATAACATTAGCGTAAGATAACTTTTTTAGTTTTCCCCGTTCTACTTGGTTGGAACTTGTAGGTTCTTTGCATAAAAGATAGGGTGCATTTGTGTATTTTTGACAATGCAAAGTGTGTTTGTGTGCATTAATGAGAAATTTCCCCTTTAAAATGAAAACTATTTACAATATTAAGAACTTTTTGCTTATAAATATTTGGTAGAGTTTTTTTTGTCAAGGACTTTGAAATAAAAGTTCTAAGTTTGGAAATATATGCCTTATTTCCCCTTCTATAAAGATTCCTTATGAACCCTTCCCACTAGATTAAAGTATTAAAATCCCGGGCACTTCCTGTTTTTGTTTAATACCTATGGATTCTTGTACAGCACATTATATCAAGAATAGAAATCTGAAAACAAACTTGTAGCATTTCCTGTAGGAAAACATGGGAAGCTCCGACAGTAATTGTACGTTGACCCAGCAAATATTTGTTGGTGCCTAGAGTGTATCAGACACAGACAGGCACTGGGACTATAACAGTGAATAATATGACCCTTGCGTCTAAGGAGCATATAGACTAGTTGGAAAGACAGCATTTCAACAAGCAATTTGACTATTGCATAGTAAGCATTAAAAATGAGGAACATAAATCATGTTATCAGAGCACACCTGGAAAGGAAAGTGGAGATCAAGGAAGGCCTTTCAGAGGAGGTGATATTTTAACTTCATCTTAAAAGATCAGTAGGAATTTATCAGGCTGACAATTGTTGGGCAGCAATAAGTGAAAATACTCAGTGTTAGGCAAAGAGTAGGAAGTGGCCACAACTGCAGGTGGGTATATTGCTGGGTGCAATTTTCCCAGAGAGAAAAAATATACCAAAAAACTTAATTGTAAATGCCCTTTGACTTAACAATTCAACTTTAAATGTACTGTAAGAAAATAAATTTACATTATGATATTTAAGGATGTCTATTGCAGACTTGTTAATAAAAGCACAAAATTAGAAACAAGCTAAATATCTAAGCTGCTACCATACAATGGATATATGCAGCCATTAAAAACAATGTTTGTAGAATATTTCATGATTATGGAAAGATGTTCATACTTTATTACATGAAAATATAAGCAAATACAGTAGACTCCTATTTTTTAAATATATGTATAAGACTATAACGTCCTTCACCAAAATATTTTGACATGCTTTTATTTCTTAATTTTATGTAGCAAACTTGTATTGTTTTTCTATAAAAATAAACAGTGAAAGTTACTTTTCAAAAATCTTGAAACTGTGCAGAGCTGCAGGCCCAGAGGTTTCACCACTAGGCATTCATTCTAAGGAAATAAGGCAATATAGCTCCTAGAACATTGTCATTGGAAACAACCTAAATGTCTAGTTACATGTGATTGGTTTAATAAACTATGGTATACCATATGATGTACTGCAGTACAACCATTAAAAATCATATTGTCAGTAGTGAAGTCATTATTGTCATAAAAAAGCATTCATGATATATTAAAGGGAAAAAGACAGGATTCAAAACAGTATGGAAAGGGCATATACCAAAATGTTAATAGTGGGTTTTACTGAGTTATGGGATTATGGATTTTTTTTTCCTTTTGTGCTTTTCTGTATTTCCTGTTTGCTGGTCTAAGTATGTTACTTTTTAAAATGAAAAGTCGTTGTTTTCATGAGTGTGCTCTTAGTTGTGATATTAAATAAGTGTCAGCTAACAGCTGTGGATAGATACGTTGAGAGTCCACAGTGACACGAGTACATATGAGGAGCAAACAACACACACAGCATGTGTTTGTAAAGGGCTGGATGTCCCATAAAATAAGCCAGCCAGACCTGGGAACACTCCTCCATCCTGTCCCTGGGGCAGAGTTAGAGCAGCAAACATCCCAACACCCGTGGTCGCACTTGGAATCTACCCTCACCCAGCATCTCAGCACTGTCTTTGTCCTGGGCCTTCATGTGCCTCTCCCTCTTCACCGTAACCTCTTGTGAAGGTAGTGATAATGCCTAGTTCAACTTGGTGCGCTTCCTTTTCCAGCTTCCAGCATCTGGCATGGTGCTTTTCCGATAGGAATGCTCCATAAATGCTTGTTAAACGATTTTAAAAATAACAGTCACAATGCTTTCTATCCTAATGCCTCCAATTTTGTGTCCTGTTTGCCCAGAACAGCCTGTTAGACAAATGTCTTCAAGGATCACTTTCTAATGATCTAAGTGAGAAACTTCTCTTCGGATTTAATTGTTGAATGGCCATAATCCATTAAGTTTAATTTGGATGCTGTGAGTAACATTTCTCGTCTACTTTCCTTGTACTAAACAAAACATTGGCCACCACTTAGCCACACTGGGAGCTCATCGGCCATTTCTCTACCCAGCGATCGACACAGCCTTGTGAGGCTTTTCTGTGAATTGTTCACATTAACTTGGCTTTTTTTTTTCTTTAATTTTGTTTTATTTGTATCTAAAAGCATAGTGATTTTACTGTCTTCCCTCTTCTAAGTTGTTATAGGCTCCACTGATTGTGTATCAGCATTCCTTTCACTTTATTTTCTTATTTACAGAACCCTGATTTTGTTCACAGTGGTCATGTGCCCAGCTGAAGACAGTTGCCTCCTTAGACAAACCGCAGTAAGGTAGCCATGACACAGAGTTCTGACTATCAAGGTGTAAGATGAAGTCACTAGAGAAAGTGTCTCTTCCAAAATAAGAAAGCTAAGAAATCCCTTTACCCCTGTCCTCTTTACCTTTCTTTACCTTCCTCCTGCCTGGAATAGACGTCTTGCTAGGGGGTATATAGCAACCGTTTACTCAGAGATATGGTGACTTACTCCAGCTAGTCACAATAAGTAGCAAAGCTAAAAGAATGTAAATATCCAAGCCACTCTTTCTGTTATATCTTCAATGTAGTTATTAGGGGAACTTCCCTTTATTATAAGTTGTACTAATTTGCCCCGCCAATGAACCACATTTCAAATGAAAGGAGTCTAAATAAAAATGTATAATTCAGCAAACATATGAGTGCCTTCCTGTGCAAACTTTTATGCCAAGAAATAGAGAATAAGACTATCCTTGCCCTTGAGAGGTTTACAAATAGATTTATGTGCAAATGTGATGAAGGTAGAATATGGTAATTATATAATGTGCTAAGAGAGCAAAGGAGTGTAGGACTCATCTTGAGCAGGAAGTTCTACTAAAACTTCAAGAAGTTTTAGTGGGCCTTGAAGTACAGTCAACAGTTAAAAATGAAGAAAAGGTCATTCCAGGCAGATAACGAAACATGAATGAGAATGTGAAAAGAGACGTTCTTGGGCAGAGTTCGGTGGTTGGGTCTGGCTGGAGCATGTGCTGCTCAGATAGGAACAGAAGGAGACAAAGCTGGAGAGGAGTTTGGGTATGGATGGTAAAGACTGTTTAAACTTTGTCTCATAGGAGGTAGGCAGCTATGAAAAAAATTTTTAATCATGAACCAGTATGGTCACATCTGTGTTTTGGGAGGAAGGGAACATTAGAGACAAAGTAAGGAGGCCCTTCCCATGGTGTTGGTGAGCAGCGGTGAGGATGTCTTCATGCCATTGGCAGAAGCACAGAGGAAAGTGATGGATTAGAGAGACCATTTTACCTTTAAAAATAATGAAATGGAAGGATGAACTGGACACCAAAGGTCATTGGGGGATATTGTTCCTTGAAATCTTTTAAATTTGGGTTACTAACCATCTCTCTTAAATGAGTTACATGTTTATATTTAGGAATGTAAGGGATTGGTCCACATGATTTCTCAAAGGACCATTCTCTGCTTTTGGGTAAATGGAAAACATGTTTAAATTGGTAGCTCCTTCTACAATCTGGTTGGATTATTGATTATCTAAATCCCTTGCTTTCTTTCTCTCCATTTTGTTTAGACTGCTAACTATTTTAATGATAGGTATGACATTCTCCAAAAACATACTGGAGAAATTCTGAGACCTCACATGGCAACATCCTCACTGTCTGGAGGCCTGCCGTTGGCTCGGGTGGCCTACGCTTAAATCCCCAGATTTCCACGAGAAATAGGAAACATTAGACGTGTAATGAGTTCAGTAATCACTGCCTTCTACTCCTCCCTGGCCAGCATGATAACAGTTGAATGAGTTTTTAAGTATCTATGAATTATATTTATTATAGCTCTTTCCCCCCAACTTTATTGAGGAATAATTGACAAATATAATTGCATATATTTTAAAGAGTACAGTGTGATGATTTCATATACATATACATTGTGGAACATTTACCAAGATCAAGATAATTAACACATTCATCATCTCACTTAACTCTCTCTCTCTCATGTGTGTGTGAGTGGTGAGAATGTCTAAGACCTGCTCTCAGCAACTTTCAAGGACACAGTACCATGTTTTATTATTGCTCTTTTAACTCCCATTTTTATCGATAAGAAGAAATGCTTTTTCTCTTGATAAAGTTTGCATAACTTTTGCTTCTAACTGTGTTTCTTTTGCCTAAAATAAGGTTTTAAAGAGAAGCTTACTTCCTTCTGTGTACTACAGTAATTATTAATATTCTTAGGAATTACAAACTTCAGTTCCAGTGATTGATTTTTATTTAACATTTATAAGTGTGCTAGGGACTATGAGTTTCTATCATGTTCTAGGTTTTTAGGGCAACCTTATTTCCACAGCAGTAAAAGAAAATTGTACTTTTGAAGGACATCCTTGTCTAGAAATATCAGTTTAAGTTTAAGGGAATATTATTGATTTATTTAGCTCTCAGAATTGATTTAGAGGCTTTCTAAGGTATACAGAAAGCCAATAAGATCATTTAATTCATTCTTAAGGCAAAGTTTTTCCTGATGACATGTTCTTAAATTATTACTTCATTATTTGTGGTTCTTGAGAGACTATTTCCTGTTATAATTGACATCATTGATAGGAAACTCGTTCTACTTTCCTTTTGGCTTGATTTTTGGTTCCTGAGTCATCCTTTATGCCTTTGGATCTCTTATCAGACTCCCAGTACTTCTGCTTCTCAGTATTTTTTGCCTGTTGATTACTAGAAGACCTTGGGTTATTTATCTGTTTAGTAGATGTTTTTTATATAAGGGCCATTTTAGACACTTAATCATAAGCTTTGTCATCAAGGCTCAAATCTTCAAATTTTTATTAAAAGAGAAGAACCATTTGAAAAACAACTTTCAGAATTTTAATATAACTTTTGTGATCAAGTTGTGGAGTGTCATTATAGGCCTCCATGATCTGCTGAAGTTTCTTCTGTCCAGAATACGCTGGTGGAGAAAATTATTGGCTTCTCCGAGTTTGTTCTTATTTGTCCATTTGGGAAAAAGTGTCACCTATTCCCTCATATTAGCGTAAATGCCATTCTAGCTCTCAATTCTTCAGTTGTCTGCCCCAGGGCTGCAAGGTATGGCAAGTGAGATCTTTCCCAAAGAGGATTGCCCTGGAGGTGAGAGGGCCTTGTGATTTACAGCTAAAGCGCTTCTGTAACGGACATTTGAACCTGCAGGGGACTGGAAACTCCTGAGACAGAGTTCTAGTATCACAGTCCTGATCACCTGCCTGCCTTTTGCCATTCCAGTCTGTTTCTTTTATTTTCTTCGCTCTGTCAAAGAGCCATCAACAACAAAGCCCAACAACACATTTGTCCAAGACAACTTCTATCAAAAGGTTATAATTTTTATAAAAAATTCTCACCCGAAGATATGTTTATTGCTTTTAGAGAGAGGAAGAGAGAAAGGAACATTGATCGGTTGCCTCCCACATGCGCCCCCACTGGGGATTGAACCTGCAACCTAGGCATGTGCCCTGATCGGGAATTGAACCCGCAGTCTTTTGGTGTACAGGACGATACTTCAACTAACTGAGCCACATCAGACAGAGCTTATACTTACCACTCTGTTATTTATGGTCTCCTGCAAACATTAAAAGTTTGTATCTCCTTTTCGTTTCCACCTCAAGATGAGCATTTATATTACATTGGTAATACTCAAATCTTTGAATATATTGAAGCTAATAATGGAAAACTTTCTTTTTTAAGAAAGCAAAGATTTTTAAACCATCAGCTGCTAGTACCAGTACAACCATTTGTATTATACCTAGATAATTCCAAACTCCTGAGAGCCTAATACTGATAGTGGTGGCAGCGAATTATGAAAGTAGTTTAGTGTGTAAGAAAAGCCAAGCAAATGAAGATAGCAGCCTTGATATTATTTTAAGTGGAACCTCCTAAGAGGGCCACCCAGCATGAAATCAAAGTGAGCCAGCCTCCTGCTTTGGGTGGAAGATAATTGCCATCTGAGGTCAAAAAGAAATGATGATCTTGATATAGAATTGCACCATTAGGTGTATTATTGGATTTGGGCTGGCGAGAGTAGGGCTCTCCTCTGAAACATCTGTTCGCTGTCAGGGCAGCAGGGCAAAAGAGCTGGGCCGGAGGTCTGCTTCGGCATGGCTGTGCCTGCACAGGAGTATGGAAACACCAGCGCCTTCCTAGGCCATTATGAATTATGGTGCCGTATATGAAATCTAAAAGTCATTGTTTTTACTAATGCGTCATATTGCAAAGCTCATTTGCCCCTCTCTGTTGCCGTAAGGTCTTTATAGTGCTACACTTTATAAACCTTCCTTTTCATTGATACTTGTATTTCGGATTATTTTCCTCTCAGATCTGTTGATTGCAATTTTTTCCTGATTGAATTCCATTTTGTTTCATCCTTGAAGTACTTCAGATTCTATTGCTACTCTATGCTTTGGTTTCTTCTCTGTTTTTGCAGACTTCTATGAGACCTTCTAAGTTAATGTCTCTGAGAGCTTAATATTTATTTTAGTGTTGGTCATTAATAAACATAAAACATACAAGCATCCTGAGAAACCCAATTAGAGTCATATTTTAATTGTTAAAATATAATTATTATATTATATAGCTTAAAAGGAGAGTCTTTTAAGCCATAGGAAGGTATATGTTCTATAATTATATAGTACATATAATTATAATAATTATAACAATTCAAATAAAAATAGGCCTGAAGTTATTTATTTCAGTTCCTTAATTTATAGATAATGATACTAATATACACAAGTGTTAAGTCACTTATTAATTACCATTTATTTTCAACTTTTATCTAATTTTTGGTACAAGAAAATTATTTATGTCCAAGTAGATTTCAGTTTCTTTCAAAAGGAGATTTTTATGGACATTTGATATGTCCAGACTATTGGTCTAAGTACAGAATTATAGTTTACTTAGTCCAAACCTTTGAGCACTTTTATTTTATCATCCTTAAAATTATTCCTATTATATAATTGACTTCTCAACTTTTTCAATGCAACATATGTATTAAGCATTATTATTTTGTGTCATATTTGTGATATTTCTACATCTGTCTGGGAATTGACCTCTGAAAAAAAGAAATGAAGTTCATCTAGTACCGTAAGTTTAGTCTCTATTTATGTCCATCATTATTTTGGGAATTGACCTCTGAAAAAAGAAAAGAAGTTCATCTAGTAATGTAAGTTGTCTCTATTTGTGCTCATCATTATTTTATCAACATTAAGATAGTGTTTCCTCCATTATCATACAAGGAACAGGTGATTTTTCATAGATTCATTTCCAGTGTGAGTCTTTTTTCTTCATTCAGCCTTGTCAACAGACGAATGCCCAGGAACATCCATCTGAGTGTCGAGTCAAGGATCATCGTTCAGGGCGGCTCCAAGGGGCTGGCACCCGTCACTCCTGTGCAAGCAGCTGAACCTTAGTTTGTCATGGCAAGACGTGACTGTCAGACCCACCCACAATCGAGGGGTGGGCACCTGCTACATGTTGGGTGTGGTGAAGAATTCGATAAAGGGTTAGATTTGGGTTTTTTCCCACAAAGGCTACTATCGAGAGAACATCTGTATGCAAATAAGCATGGTATAGTACAAAAGAAGCGATCATAGGTATGATAAGAAAGACACGTTGTAGTGTTAGGGAAGTTGAAAAAAGAGAGAGCTGATTTTTAGCTGATAGTTCACCCAAGTGTGGTGGCTTCTGTTATGTGAACGCTCCTTTGAGGTTCATTTTCAAATGAACAGCAGTGGAATGTCTGTCAGTGTAATGTATGTTTGCCTTGACTATTTTTCATTGTCATCATTGAGTACCTACTATGTGCTAGACCTTAAACTAGGTTGTTGAGGACACAGAGATGAAACTGACAAAATTCCTAGCCAGATGGAACTTACATTTTGTTGGAGGAAGTATATAGTACAATGCCAGGCCATGGTGAATTCTCGGAAACGACAAAACAAAAGAGACCTGGAGGACGCAGAGATAGAAAATGACTTAAAAAGGGTGGCAGAGGGACTCCTTGAGACAGAGTGCTCGGAAGAGACCTCTGAGCAGAGACCCGAATGAAGTGAGAGCTCAAGTCATGCAGCCACCTGAAGTAGGAGCATTCCAGGCAGAAGAAACAGCAGATGCAAAGTCCTTGAGGTAGAAACCAGAGAGTTCAAGGGAGAGTTAAAAAGCCTGTGTGGCCAGAGCCAAGTGAGTGAAACAGAATGAGGAGATGACTTTGAAGAGGCAGAAGAGACTAAGTCCTGGAGGGCCTTGTGAGCCAGAGGACGGTGTTTGGATTTCATTTTGCATAACATGGCAACTAGTAAATTTTAACGAGATTGGCATGATATGATTTAGATTTCTAAATGATATCTCTCATTAGTCTTTGTACAATTGATTATATTGAGTGGAGGAGTGGAAGAGGAAAGAGACCAGAGTAAGGTATATTTAGATGATTCACAACAGATGGAAAGAAAGTATTAGAATGTATATGTATAAAATTAAGCTTTTCTAATATTAATGGAGTAGTGGTAGTATATGTATATAATTTATTATTTATTTTTTAATTTTATATTTATTGTATTTTTTCCATTACCCATTAGTCCCCTAATACCCACTTCCCCCAGCAATCACCACACTGTTGTCCATGAGTCCTTTTTCCTTTTTGCTCAATCTCTCCACACCCTAACCTCCCCACCCCCCAATAGTTGTCATCTGCCCTCCGTCTATGAGCCTGTTTCTGTTTTGCTTGTTACATCAGTTTATCCATTAGATTCCACATATGACTGAAATCATATGGTATTTGTCTTTCTCTGACTGGCTTATTTCACTTCGCATAATGTTCTCCAGGTCCATCCATGCTGTCACAAAGGGTAAAATTTTCTTCTTTTTTACAGTCAAGTAGAATCCCACTGTGTAAATGTCCCATAGTTGATTTACCCACTCATCTCCTGATGGACACTTGGGCCGCTTCCATATCTTGATGATTGTGAATAACGCTGCAATGAACGTAGGGGTGTTTATGTTCTTTCGAATTAGTGTTTTGGGTTCCTTTGGCTATATTCCCAGAAGTGAGATCACTGGGTCAAAAGGCAGATCCAATTTTAATTTTTTGAGGTACCTCCATACGGCTTTCCACAGTGGCTGCACCAGCCTGCCTTCCCACCAGCAGTGCCATACATAGTTTATAAATTGACATCATATACTTGTGTCTAGTAAAAATTTACAACTGGGGCAATCAGTTTTTAAAAGTTTGAAAACCACTGTTCAAGTGAGAGATGATGGTGGCTGTTAGTTGGCTTCCAACATCTTTCCTTTGGAAATTGTAATAATCATTTTTTGTGTGCTTTTATTCGTTTTCTTATCACTATGTAGCAGTGGTTCTTCTTGCCATAAAAATGAGCATGCACAGGCAAGCACACATGCATATTTGCATATAATTTCAGGGTGTTCGCAGATACCACATTAAGAATCTCGACTGGAGAGGATCATTTGACAATACCCCCACCCCATTTGTCCTTTTTTTCTGAACACTCTACTCTAGTGTTTCTCTCCCTGTTTGTGTCAATCCAAAAATTATTATATGAGTGTGAATTTTAATTTACTTTCCAAGCCTAGAATTCTGACCTTCAAATGAGCAGTTTCAGTTACATTTTGCTATCCATCTGTTTTGACATTGAACTATCTCGAGGTTCAGAATAATGCCAAATCCATGATTTCTGTCACAGAATAGGTACCCTGTTTTTCTGTTTCCTGGAGTGTCGCCTGGTATACCAATATTAATAGATATTGGTAAAGGTCCTTATGGTAGCCAAACAAAAATTAGAAGCAATGTTTTTATAAATAAATGATGTGATTTTAACATGGATCCCAGCCATCTGGCTATGATGTTGCTTTCATCAGGGAAGTTTTGTGACACTCTTCTGTGTTTCCTTGGTTATGCCTGAGGCTCTTGGACAGAGGTGGGAGTAGAAATCAGGCACTTTTTCAAGAATTCTTCAGAGTTCTTTATAATTTGTATTTTTATAAGTGAAGGAAGCTAGCAGATTTGACCTCCCCCCCTATAAAAAATACCTAATGGCCCAGCATCGTGGGAACCTTCTAGCCTATTTTGTAATGTCTGTCCAACCCTAGGTACACTTGACATCATAACATGTTAATCTTTTAAAGATTTGCCTCAGTGCACACTGTAATAATTTCCTACTTAGAAAGTTGGCCCACATACCTTTTTTTTCTTTTCCTGTTTGCCTAGGCCTTTGGTTTCAAAGTATAATTAAAACATTGCTGAGAATAAAACTCAGGATATTGGTCCACCATGGTGAGCAGATGAAGGATTACTTTTGTATTATTTTATTTTTGTAAGAGAGGACACCAGTAGTTCCACAAGAAAAGAGCAAGTGATTTGACTTCATAGGTGTGTTCTTTCCAAGCCTTTTGTCCCCCTGCACCTATAATGCCTGTTAACATTTGGAGTGATATGATATAAACATGACATAAAGGAAAATTGTCATTTCATTTTTAAGAGAACACGATGCCCTTGAATATAAACTCTGACATAAAGAAGTGAAAACAATCTCTTCTTTGTTTATTCTTTGCTGTTTAACTTTTTGCAATTCATCCTTATTTTTCAATTTTCTAAGACAAGGTACTTAAAACTGTGGTTTTAGTTTATTCTTTTTAAAAATGTAACTTGTGGTAGAGAAAAATACAAATTCATTTTTAAAGTAAATTTATATAGTTTCTATCAACTCTAGTTTGGCTTTTAAAGCACATATTTAGTTTTTAAGGATGTATTTCCTAATTTAAGCTTTTTAATTAAAGTCTTTGGGATTTGTTGCAGTAAACCTAGCAGACACCTCCCCCTCCCACACACATACACACATTTCCTTTAAAAAAAGACAATTCCCGCATAGTTTAAATTGATTACACTGACTCTATTGACATTGCCTGTGTCTGCCCAATAACCTGAAGTTTGTAAATTATTGGGAGAGAGTCTGAATCATAATAGATTGATGCTAAGAAGTCATATAATTTCAGAACCTTGTGGGAACTTTCTAGTTTCCACTCTTTTATCTCCTTAGAAGACTTTTTCATGAAAGACAGGGATTAGTGACGACTTTCTAATGCAGAGTTAGTCTTTAGGTTTTTTTGTTTAAAAATGACACTTTGAACATGTAGTGCATAATGCATTTGAAGGTCTGTTGCCAAGCAGCTTGAAACCTAGGGGGCATTGTTGAATTTGAAGGAATAGAGGGTTCAGGGAAGGGGCCAAAAGAAAACTTGAGAAAAATAGAGTAAGACTGAAAGTGTTTTATGATAATTAGAATAAAAATTGGATATCGGGGCTTCACGGGTCAGCTTCTGTTCACACATTTAGCTTTCACCTTGCAAAGAAAGGGATGTATCAGATAATTAGGTCAAATCAATGATTATATATCTTTAACTCAAGTGGAAGGGACTGTAATTGTGATGAAATTTGTCTGAAGGGGAACGCATGGGGAATCTTGTCAAAGGTCACAAGTTCAAAGGGGAAATTAAGTTCAAGGTTCGGTTCCTGTTCACACCCCACCACCACCACCACTACTGCATAACAAGAAATCAAGTGACCAGTATTTCTACAAACAAGTTATTTTGTTATTTTTGAAATAAGCATAATCTTTCTCATTCATATCCCTTCAGGGATCTAGAATTAAAGCAGTTACACCTCCTTAATGGAGTATTTTCTCCTGACATGGACAAAAAGAGCACTGCTAGTGTTAGATGTCCTGCCTGTTGGTTTCTTCTGCTTTGTTGCTGGTCACACACAAGACACTCAGCTGCACAGATGCAGATAAACAGCCCATCTCCCGGAGATCACATGGGCACGTGTCCCCTAATGCAAATTTTTGACTTGTTTACAAGACAACAAAATATTTTAAGATTAGAGGCAATGGGGAGACAGCTAAGAAAGTTGTTCAGGGCTTTCTCTCTCTCTCTCTCTCTCTCTCTCTCTCTCTCTCTCTCTCTTTCTCTCTCTTTTCCTGAATTTAGTTACCCCTTAAACTTGACAAAGTGGAACCAAAACTCACCCCTGTCTTGGTCATTCTTCTGAAACAAAGGGTCTATTCTCCCTTTTAATGCATGTAGAACTTCCATTAAGGTTGACCGTAAACTCTTGCATAGGATGAAAAAAGAAAAAGCCCTCAAATCTTTTCTTTACACTGGTATTATTTTTAAAGGGCAAACAATAAGAACATAGTTTCACATAGTGGTAAAGAAACCCTGGCTGAAGAGACCCAGCCTTTAAAACCCAATGGCCTTTAAACATCCTGGATTCCATGTGTAACCTCAATACATTAAATTCTGTAAGATTGTTTTAGTGAGTGTTTTAAGAAAGAGAAATATATGCAAGAAAAAAAGTTTATAATTGCTTAGAGCAAATCAAGAAAGTGCTTTCAGACATCTAAAATTTTTTTTCACCCAATCATGTATTGCATTTGCAATTCATAAAGTGACACTATTACTGACTGGAAACCAAGAAGCATAACTGGTAAAAGAAAAACTAGCCAGTCTGTTTTCTCTACAGTAGAACTATGTGTGTAAACCTACAGCCACACATGAACGGGGCTCAAACAAACTAGGCTAATGACTGAAATAGTATTTTAATATTAAATGTGATTCATATAACAAAAGACAGAAACATTTCAAATATAAACACAAGTAACCAAACCCCAGATGTTTGTGTCCTCCTTAGAAAAATTTTCATAGAAGTAGATTCTTGCCATAAAACGGGACAAGAAAGCATTTGATGAAAGCCTACCCATATTTTTGCTAATAAAATCCTTGTATTTATCATGTTCAATGTTTAGACGGGCTTATTATCATGGGGTTACTTCTTGAACAGCTCTATCTTTTTGTGTCAGAATGTATGGGATTTCTGTCTGTAAACTCTAAGATACTTGCCAGATTTTAACAAAAAAATAATCTCTGACACAGATCATGATTGATAAACTATTTTGGAATAAACAGGCCTGGGTGAAGAAGATAGGTGCCTCACTTGACTGAGTGGGTTTGGGAGGGAGGGATAAAGGGCTGGGGCAATTCACACTTTGGTTAAACTCTAGCAAGTAAAATTTCCACCCTGGTAAAATGTAGAAGTTCAAGGAACAACACTGCCATGATATTAATGACCTCTGAGGGCATATAGAGTTCAGAGTTCATTTTCTATTTACAACATTTCTTGCTGTTCCACCTCTTACCCTTCCCCCTTCCAAAAAAGCAATTATTTAGGACATTGTGACATTCAGCCTGGCTAATTTTTGTACAAAAATAGAAACAGTGGGAAATATAGCAGTTAAGTATTAGTAATGGATAGAACTAGGGGTGCCCAATGTGGGGAGAGGGTAACTCCTGAGCAGTTCAAAGTTCATTCTTTGTTCACATATAATGAAAAGTCTTCAGTTATCAGGTATTTAAACCCAAATCAGCAGTTCCATATCCGTAACCTGAGCTGAGTGTTCCTCCATCTAATGGCCATGCTGCTGTCGTTTGCAGTGAGTTGGGTGACATTCGATTTGTACTCAGAGACGGGAACAGATGGGCTTTCATTGTGAGGCTCCGCCTGTATGCAAATGTGAACCGAGTTTCACCCGATCCCGGGGCCTGACCTGACCGTGCACATGCATTTACTCAACGTGGCTCAGCCTTGGGGGGGGTGGGGGGGCGCGAAGGGGGAATAAAAAATGGCAATCGGATAGTACCAGCGGCAGGTCAAGTTTACCATCCGTCTTTCAGCGGGACTGAGATGGCAACACAGTTATTTAGTTTCAGTGTTGATGTGCGTTGCAATAAACTCCATCATTTCACCTGTTTATGAACCCAGCCTCGTATGAGATCTCTGTGAAATCAAACAAAGCTGGCAATCAACTCTCTTGTTTCCAGCAGAATGGGAGATTACGGACTTTTTTTTTAAAGCATCTTTATTTTTTTGCCAGCCTCACAATTATAAATCAACACTTTTTTCTCCAGCCCTTTTTATTTCTTACATTGGATTTATTAATTTCACATTTGAAGGGGAGCAAAATACATTTTCCCCAAATGCTTTTTGTTTCAAATTAAGAAATATGATCATTAATGTCAGAATAAACAACCAGCATTTTAGATGTCGATTAACTGTTTTGCATGTACACAGCAATGTACAGTACCTAATAAATCTTACAATTAAATGTGCAGCCCTTCATTAGAGTGAAAATATGAACAGCTGTAATCATACACATTCTATTGACAGAGAAAAATTTGGTTTCCTTTGTAATTTTTCACACTGGGAAAGAATGAGAGATGGATTGAAACATGACTGTCCCTGTAACTGTGGGTTTTTTCTTCACATGTACAGAAGGACATCAAACCAGTGTCTCTGACTTCAGGGTCTAACAGCGGTGATTTGCCTCAATTTTCTTCTCTCATGAAAGTAAATTTCTCTTGGGAAACATACAAGCCTTTGGCTAGAAAACCCATAGGACAGACACCCCCAAACTGTAACAAATAACGAATTGATGCATTTCTTCAGTACATCTGTTCTTTAAGGGGTTCTGTTAACTGATGTCTGAAACTGGCATAAAAGAAAGAGTGGCTAAGAATATAGTGAAAGTTGATGCATGCAGTAAAAACTGCTTCTGGCAACAAAAGACACCACTTCTGGTAACACATATCTATTGCTCAGAATGGAAAAGGGGTCTTTTGAACTTGTATTTGTGCAAGTTTGGGAAAAACCAAGGCAGATGTCCCTCAAAAAAGGTGCCAAATTGTCTGCATAAGGATTCTTTTCCAGCCCCCCTTATTCTGACCCTCACTCCAGAGTGCAAGGCCAACATATGAGGACAGCATTTTCAAGCAGTTCTAAAGAGTTAGGTGTGAATAATTCCAGATAGAACTAAATGGTCAGGACTAGGACTAGCGTTTGTCTGCTAGGCACCTAGGAGTAGCTGACAGAGGTAAGAAAGAATAACAGGGGTGCCTGGCAGCATAGTAGGTATGAGAAAATGTCATACTCCTTTCCTTGGCCCTTGAAATTGTTTTTCTTATCTCACCTTGCCTCTAAATATGTATTTGCATCTATTAGGAATATATGTGGAAGGTACATGTGGACAACTATGTATATATACATACTGACATGTGCATATGTATTTACACCTATGTATACAAATCCTTCCTTACACGAATAAGGATTTATGTGAATGCAGGATTTTATGTCCACATAAACTTTTGCTCATGGTTGAATTATTGTAGGTCACCTTAAGTTAAGGGTATCATTTAAATCCTTAGAAAATTTGTTTGAGAATTGTCAAGGGGGTGCTTACCAGGGAATTAAAAAAATGTTTATTTACTTTAGAAGCAAGCAACTCATGTGTTCTAAGTGTAACAAGAGGCTTAACAAAGTCATATTTCTGGCATGAGTTAGGTCCCAGAGACTTTTTTAATATAGTGAAAAATGAAAAATAAAACATTTATAATAATATTGTAACCAAGTTATTAGAACCACCACTTATGGTTGTTTTAATGAAATGATGCATTTATTAAAGTATTATCTGAAAGAATGCTGAGATTTGGAAATCAATAATTTCTTTTTTAAGTCATATTATGAATTGGGAGGAAATGCTTATATATTTTTTAAGTTCTTAAGGAAGAAAAAGCCCAGACAACATCAGTTACCTCTATCAGGGCATTTGGGCATCTAGAAAATGATACTCTTCATGTCTTTACAGAATCCATGAAAGTTCTTTTTTTCCCAGATGTTTGTGTCATAGAGTACTTGAGAACAAGGAAGTACTGAGCTCAAATAAATGATAATAATAGCAAACATTTATATGGCTCATGTTATATACCAAAGACTCTGCAAAGGCTTTACATGTATTAACTCATTTAATCCTGACAAAAATTCCATAAGGAATAGGTCCTATTTTTATCTCCATTTTACAGATGAGGAAAATGAAACTTGTCCAAATAGCTTCACTCTGGAATAGAAAATGGAAAATGTGAGAAATTAAGACTCAGACTTTTGGAAAGACCTTCCATGTAATCAGACAAATGATTTATCTCTCTATGCCTCTTTCATCTGTAGGAAATTATGATGTTTTCTGTAAAAATCACATTTATGAAATATGGATCCCGTTTCCTAAGCAGCAAGAAGTAAATATGGAATATTTCTAGTCCCTTTAAAGCTTCACAGTACTTAAGATCACTGTTCTTCATCTGTGACATGGTGTGGGACTTCTGAGAAAGTGCTGCAAAGTCCTCATGAAAACTTCCTTGTGGGGAAGTTATCAGAATCAGAAAAGGCAAACCCCTTCTTACTTCAAATGTGGGCTCCAGTTTGAGTGAGAACACACTGTATACTTCTCTTAAACTTTGGCCTTGTCTAGTCTGTGACTCTGTTCTTTGGCAACAAAAGTAGATTCCTGTAAAGTGTTTCATTGTTTTCCTCATTTTGCTGTAAGGTTAGTCAGCCTGCTGTAAGGTTAGTCAGCCTGCTGTAAGGTTAGTCAGCTGTACCGTTGGAAGGATGCGTGAAGAGAAATTAGTCAGGGCACAAAGGTCTTTTCCTTTCTCTTCTTTCTAAAGACCAATTTGCATTTTATCTTATTGTAACAGGGTCTGGGTTGTGATCCACTCAATTCACGATGAAAATACAGTATTTATGGGTCATAACTAGCCTCTGAATCCTAGCCTGCCGGAAGCACTCAGCAAAGCTGTATACCCTGTTGGCTGTGAGAGGGGGTGGGGGGAGCCACCTTGTGGCTGGAAGACGACCCAGCAGCCTCCAGGCCCCAGCTCTGTTTTGAGTAGAAAGGAAAGAAGATGAGAGTAAAAGCTTGAGATAAATCAGAAATATCAATCACTAAATATTTGTGGAAAGTGGTAAAGGATATAAATAGAATGTATAACTACAATAACACTGAAGCTGTAGTTGTAAATATACATTATCCTCTTTAATATGACATAGAGTAGATTGAGAACTGAGAAATTATTAAGATCCCCACAAAAAAAATTGGAAGAAAGAATGAAAACATTTAAGTTAAAATTATGTTCATTTTGTAATTCAATAAAGAAATCCCAGAGACATATTTTTAAATTTAATGTTGTTTTCTAAAGCACAGAAAAAGCCCCACAGACATCTGTTTGCATACATTGTGTGTCAGGCAACATCAGATTTGAATGGAATTTATCTAAATTTTATATGCATGGCTTGATGTAAATTGAAATAAATTGTACAGCATACTCTGCATGGACATATTGGTTTTTCCATCGCTGCTTGAACTTTTAACCCCAGGGCCTGAGCCGGTCACACGTTGACCTGTCTGAACTCTGCTGGTAGATCCAAGTGTGGAAGGCTGACCTTGCCTCCATGGCAACCATAAAGTAAGGTCCATGACTCTTCTCTCCCTTTCTCTCTCTTTTCTCCACACTCCAAACAAAACAAAACAAAACAAATTAGTATATTCTCGCACAGCCAGTCAGTGTAATCTTGGAATAGTTTTGCCAAAATGCATTTTGCCCCAACCCAAGCTCTAAGCAAAGCTTTTTCAGCTTGCTTGTCAGATGTTAATGAAAGTTTGAAATGAAAGCCTTTATAAAATTAATGGAAAAGACCCCTTCCTGAGACACATTCAGTTTGCTTGTCTGCTATTATAATAAAATGTATTTCACATACTCATATATTAAGTAATGTTGCTATAGGTATGTTATACATGTAGATGAAAATTATACTTCTGTGGGATTGCAACATAATCCTTTAGAGGTGAATTAAAAGAAAACATTTAGATTAGGTTTTACCAATGTCCACAGTATCCACATCAGATCTAACATTTTCCAATGTCATAGAGCTAATGCATCTGAAAGGAGTAAACACTGAGGATCTAGAGTTAATCTTTCTATTGTGGGTTGTAGTCCTCATTTTAATTGAGGTACTTTAATGTTTCTAATTTGCTTTAATTTGGATGATTGATGTTTAAATCTGCGTGCTAACAAATTATTATTTCACTATCTCTGTGGTAGTTTAAAGGTGTTATTTATTCACTTCTAAAGTTAAAATTCTGTTCATAGGTTGTATTTGTAGCCATTCACTTATTGATGCAAGAAGCATTTGTTGAATGACTGCCATGTAGGTAACTTCGACTAAGTACTGTGGGTGATAAAAAAGAAAAAGTGCATGACTGGTCTTACGGAATTCTAGCTTTGTTGCAAGATAGTAGGTATTACACAGAAAGAGAAAAACTGGAGAATAATTAGACAGCAGTGACAAATGTATAATTGTTTAAAATTGTGTACCAACTGGCAAGGGAACATGACATAATGGAGTGACCATGTGCGAGTGGATTTAATGAAGAAAGTCCTCTTATGAAGGAAGTTAAAAAAAAAAAAGGTGGTTGTCCTGGGCTAGTAAACAAACATTCTGCTGGATTTAAGAGGTGTCATAGAATAAGCAAAACTTGGGATGGTGCTGGTATTGTGCGAGGGTTGATAGCGGAGAAGAGTAACCAGTGAAAATGGGCTGTATTGTACCAGGAATAGCAAACACCCTTGAATGCTCATGGACTGACCTACTATCCTTCAGATCCTGGGTCCACTGAAGGCCTCAGTTATTTGTTTCTGAAGTTGTGCGGCAAGTATATGTTTTTAAAAACAGACTTGCCAGTTTTGATTTATAAGGGGCTTCTATTGTCCTTTTTAGACAGTATAAAGAAAATCTTAATTTCTAGAAGTTTGAGGTAGAGACCTGAAAATAGCAAATGTTTCACAAGTTGCCTTTGGGCAACTACAGATACTAGGATTGATAGGAGACCAGTCTGATGAAACTGAAGTTCTGATTTAGGGCAGCCTTGAGGTAATTTAAAAACAGCAGCCAAAATATCACAAGAATGTTTTTCTTTGTCAGGCAATATAAAAAAAAAAATTGAAAAGACGATGTAGTGTAGGCAGGGAGAATCAGGAGGTTCTCCCAGTCTGCCTCAAGCAAATTCTCTGACCCTGCGAAGTCACATTTTCTCGGTGGGCCTCAGTTTTCTCATGTGCGGTAATAAAAATATAGATCCTAAATTCTTGCTTTATACCAGGCTCCAGTGTTCTAGAGCCTCTGTTTTACTTAATTCTCACAATAACCCCATCAGGTAAGTACCATAATTGTCCTCAGTTTACAGACCAGGAAACAGGCACACTGTCTTTTCGGGGACCATACCCAGGTAGTCTAACTTTAGATTTTATGTGCTCCATCCACTTCACCAGAGGCCAGCAAGCTTTTTCTGCAAAGAGCCAGATAGTAAGTATCTTAGAATTTTCAGACCTTGCAGTCTGTAGGTGACAACTGTGCCAGTATAGTGCAAAAGCAGCATAGATTATGTGATTAAATGAGCATGACTGTATTCCACTAAAACTTTTTAAAAGTCACTGAAATTTTAATTCCATATAATTTTCATGTGCCATGAAAGGTTATTTTGATTTTTTTTTCTTCAGTCATTTAAAAATGTAAAAAAAAAAAAAATTCTAGGCTTGCAGGCCCTGCAAAAACATGGTGGGTTGAACTTGGCCTATGGGTAACATGCCGCTTGTCAGTGTACAGAATAAGGGGTTGAACTAGGCGATCTGTATAGTTACCACTATTCAAAAAACTATTCAATGACTTTCTAGCTAGTAGGATAACCATTTGGAATTCAATACTATGTAATTAAAGAATTGAAAGCTACCTTGGAAAACGAAGCCTGCCCATTTATTTTCTTTGGAAAAGACTGTATCTAAACTATCTCAAAAGAATGAAGCACTAGCCCTGGCTGATGTGGCTCAGTGGACTGAGCGCTGGTCTGCAAACTGGAAGGTCACAGGTTTGATTCCCAGCCAAGGCACATGTCTGGGTTGTGGGCCAGGTCCCCGGTTGGGGTGTGTGAGAGACAACCAGTCAATGTTTCTCTCCCTCTCTTCCTCCTCCCTATCCCCTCTTTCTAAAAATAAATTAAAATCTTTTCTAAAAAGAATAAAGAATTACCTTTGTTTAATTGATATGTTGAGAAAAAAATTTTGTTAATGGCTCTTCCTATCAGGTTTGTAGTCCTGATATCTAACTTGAGTCCTTTATGATGCAGTGGAAGCCCACTTGCCCTGCTTTTTAGATATAACGGGTTTGTTTCTGTCTTGTCCACAATTCTACATTACCTCCTATAACTTCCACATCACCTTCTGCAATGAAAGTAAGAACTTCAGTCACTTTCCCAGGCATTTTATTCTTCACTCATGTAGATTCTTCTTTATTGTCCTAGCTACTGTAATAGTCAAAGGAATCCTTCCCAAAATGCCTCGTATGATAGAATCAGGAACTGTACAGGTTAGGGACCACTTTTCCTTGTCTATATGTAAAAGTTTGATTTTTCTAAATTTTCATATACAAAAATTTCTGTGTCATTCTTACCTAAAATAAGGTAGTAATGACACAGAAATGGATCCCTGTTTTGCAGGGGTCCATATGTTTAACTCACAAATGCTTTAGTTATATGACACTTTGGTACTATGACAGATGTGGCAAATCATCCCTTCCTTTAAAACCAAGTAACATAGCTGATTGTGAATTCAAAACTTTTTCTTTTAGCTTTAAAACTCACAGCCATTCCAGAGTTTACTCCTGTTTCCTTAGTGTCTGTTGGGGTGATGTGATAAAAACAAAACATAAAATTTCTCAGATATCGTGATGTTTGTACATATTATCCTCAGTTACAACCTTATCGTTCAAACTCCTGAATACTCTGCTGAGCTCTATGCCTTATAGCTTCCCAAACATCCGCAGTGTATTTCATACACAGCAAGAAAATATTCTTTATTATCTAATAACCTTCTACATGTCCTAGGTATGATAAATTTAGAGGGCTGTATTTCATTCTCAGAAATAGCCATTGGAGTCAGATTTCCAAAGGTTTTCCCCAAGCCTGTGTCATTTTTTCCCCAGAAAACTAATATTAGAACATATAGTTTTTTGATATAAGATGGTTCTATAGCCACAAAATTAGAGGCACATGAAGGAAAGCAGCCCGCCTCCTCGACGTGCGCTCCACGTGACGTGGAGTTCTCACTCAGCCACTCTGCTGAGGGCGCCGTAGTGAAACCAGGTGAATGAAGAGCTCTTTAGAGTAAAATGCTCATCTATTTATATTTCTAAGACTCCAGAGTATTATTTGACATCTTACATAGGCATTAATGTAAAGGCTATTAACAGGTTATTTGAAGAGGCTGAGATAAAATATGATTTTATGTGGGAAAATATCTAGGGAAAAGAGCCTTAAAAAGGGAAACCAGTAACGTGACCAGGAGGTCCCCTCCCCTAAAGCAGTGTCTCAAGACAATGGCAATGGATTGCCTACCACCTGGTAACTTTTTAGCATAACCGAAAGACAAATTTAAAGTACCGGCTGTAATGATGTTCTCTCATATTTCTTTGCCCTTACTGTATTTTGCCTGTTTAAAAAAAGTTTACTACCTTTAAAGAACTTTGAGAAGAATCTGTTCAGTTAAGCTAGTCAATATTTTTTTCATTTCATTTATACTTGTTTGTTTATTTTGTTAGCGTTTAAATGATATTTAAGAACTTCAAATTTTAAGTTTTAAAATTATCTTAAAACATAGAATTGTCCAAGACATAGTTCATTCTTTTTTTTTTTTTTTTAACCCCCGTGATTTGACTTCTTTAAATCACTATTAACATTAGCTTGGAATTCTGTGTCACAAATCTCTGTCCCGCACTGGACTCTGGCTCCTTGCAGGCCTAGCAGTGTGCCTCTCACAGGGCGCTCCCGGAGCGCTTGTTGATCTGAACCGTTGAACCAGATAGTGACAAAGAGGGTGAATTTTGACTGAGCATTAGAAAGCCACAGAGAAACTCTTGGTTTTTTTATGTCTTTGGTGGGTAGGACCATTCTAAAGAAATGCTGCAAGTAAATAGCATTACTATTATAGTAAACAAGCCAAAGTTGCTGGCTTTCTGGGTATTTCGCGTTGCTTGCAGTAAGCTGGACAGCAATGTAGAGGGGGGAAGTGGCAAGGTACTTCAGGGTACACGTGTGTGAAAAGTTGTATGACGCTTGAGCTTCGTTTCTACCGCTCCTGAAGTTTCTCAGTGAAACGGGGTTTGTGAGAGATGGAAGAAGGAACCTGCGTTTCCTGTTGATGAAATTCCACATCTGTATCTCACCCAAAGGAAATATAGGAGTAAAACAAGTATCCCTACGACCCATTGATTATCCTTATGCATTTGGATCTGAAGTAAGGCTATGTGTTCTTGTACCCTCTGCAGAAAAGCATATTTATTAAAGATACATCAATATTTCAGTAGTGACTGGCCTAATTCTTGGCTAGATTTTAGTGTATATTGTGTCTCAGACACCTGTAGAACTTTCTGAGGAAATGCTCGGGAAAACATAGCTCATTGAATTATATAAGATATTATTACATTGTTAGTGGTTTGTGTTCGGGTCAACAAGAGCCATGTAATAAGTTCAGCAAGTCAGTGCGGCTCAAATTCTTCATCTTTGAGTTGTTGACCCACTACCACGGTCATCATGACACACATTTTAGGTTGGGTGTCTCTTGTTGGTTTAGTATACTTTAGCAACAAAATGAAATAATAATTTTCAACGTACTTTGTAGTAAATGAGAATTTAAAAATAATTCTGTTTTCAAATAATGTGTTATTCCCTCATTCACTAAACCCATTGGAGAAAGCCCTGACCAGCTGCAGCCTCTGAGACCATTGCTAGGGCCATAACGTGGAGAAGGGAGATCGGGAGCCACGGTGATCACGAGGGAGGCTGAAGAAATTCAGATTCAGTTCGAATGCTCATGGCACCTCTACCATATGCAAGGCACAGTGCTAGGTCTTGAAGGATTATAAAGGCAAATAATTGACAGTCCCTGCTCTGTGTGTGTCCGTTTTCAGATATGGAGCTGAGGGGGAAAGGTGGTGGGAATAGAAGGAGGCAAAACAAGAAGTGCTTTGCTAATCTTCCGAGGAGCAGTTCAGTAGACTTGTGGAAGCAGAAACCCGGTTTTAGGGATTCAGAGATGTGCGAGAAGTGAGACACTAAAGGCTGTGGGTATATGCTGCTTTTAAAAAGTTGTTTGTTCAAAAGGAGGGAGGGGATAAGTGGTAATAGGGAAGAGGAGCTTTTTGCTTGTTGTGCTTTTGTTTTAGGACAAAGCAAATCTGAGCTGATTTTCCAGCAGATGAGAAAGAATCAGCCTAAAAAGAGAAGAAAACAGAATCGAGTCCTGGAAAAGGTCGAAGTGGGTCAAATAATACTATTCAAGGAGCAGTCTTACCTAAAAGGTGAGGCACTCACTCCTTAGAGAGTTAAAGGATCGAAGGGTCTAAAGGTGCAGAGATATTTTTACTTGAAGGGAGGGAAGTGCAGAACCATTTGCTGAGAGTAAGGAGATGGAGTAGGGACTGGACCAGGGTTTAGGGAGAATGGAGAGTGGAAGTTTAGGGAAGCACTAAAGAAGTACGATGGCATCAAGAATTACTGCTAAACAGTAACTAATATACAGTTTGAGCCATCTCAATCCATTCAGCAAGCATTAAACATTAAATGGAGAATGCATTGAGGAATAAAATGGTAAAAGCAGTAAAAGCTCCTAATCCAACTTGGCCTTTACTCCATGGACAATCGCACATGATTTCTTGCTGAGCTGCCCTGAATCTTGGCTTACCTATGACCCCTGTTGACACAGGGACCCAGTCCTAAAGAGGTGTCAAGTTTACAGAAGCATATTAAGAGTAAGCATTTCAGTCCCCCAAAATACCTGAAGTATAATGTGAAAGGCAACTTTCCCCTCCTCAAATCCCCACAGGCTCCCTGGAGCCTCTTGCCGTCTTAGGCCGGAAATCTCCCAAACATGCCATTTCGCTCTGTCTTCCCTGATACTCAGCAGTGCGAAGTGGAGAGTGCTAGTTTGCACTCTGTCCTCTGCTGTGCATCTGAGTGGCCTGTCCCTTCAAACTCCTGTCCCATTCTCCTTATTCTCCTCGAACTGTATTATAAAAGGCCAGGACACTTGTCTGAGAATGGCAGGCCCCTCCTTGAATGAGGGCAGACCAAGAAAAGAACTGAACCAGTGAAGTGAGAACCTCTTGAGCATGTCGTAGGGTAATAATAAGCTAGGAACACTCATCTTTGAGAACTGTTGTCTGGCTACCCTGCAGCTTTTCGATCTCACCTTATCTTGAGCATATGATCTCAAATATGAGTCATAATTCTGACCTACCTTTCCTCTTACCTCCTACATTTGAAACTCTGCCCTAAACTTCAGCTTCATGGGATTATTTGTCATTCCCCAAACCCAACCCCGTCTGTGCCTTCTACCTGGAATGCCTTTCCCAACCCTCTCCAGCCACCCACATTCCATTAACCCTTCAAGTCTCTGTTCAAACTCTTCTCGACATGGCTCCCTAGTTGTCCCAAGTTAGACTCAACCGCTCCCTGTCTTGCATTTTACTTGATCAATAACTCTATTATAGCTGTTACTACCTTTTACCTTGCATTGTATTATTTACATATCCTGGCTTCTCCAACAGACTCTGAGCTCCCAGAGGATAGGGGTTGTTTCTTAATTATTTTTATATATCTTATGGGTTTCAGCACATGTTAAACAGTCAATAAGTATTTGTGAAATTAAACCCCCCAAAATGTGGTTATGTGATCCAGTCTTTCCAATTATATATATTTGTCATACCCTAAAGCCTTCAAAGAACTTTGAGATAATAACAATCTCTTATTCTACAGTGTTTCTTAACGTGTCACAGAGTGACAACCTCCCTCTCTCACATCTTCCCTGATATCTGGAGGTTTTTCCTCCCTTAAACACCAGAAATACTAAGGGTGGAAAACACCGTGCCAGATAGTTTCAAGAAGAATGTTTATTTCCTTCAGTATAGCTTATGAGTACAAAGGCAAATGCTGAACAGTACACTGGCGCTACAAAGATAAAGTACAGGGACAGGAACTTTAGAAAAGGGAACAGAGGCAGTCCACATGGACATGCTCCATTGTGTATGTTACACTCAGGGAAGAGAAAGTGTCAGAAAAACCAAATCTACATGAGTTTATTTCCCTTTGACTACTGAAATATGTTTATGCTCAGAAGTCAACAGTCTGGGATCACCCACATGAAATGAAAATGCTCATATTTATATGGCACTTTTCATCCAGAGAACCCTAAGGTGCTTTATAAGTATAAATAGGAATGTTCCTTATGCAATGTCCCTGATGTTCCCCAAACACAAAATCCAGGTCCTGACAGCCAAAATCTACCCCACTTCCAACACACCACTAAATATTTAAACATTTTTATCAGATCACAATTTTTGTCTTAAAAAATCCTCTGTATTAAAAAGTCTGCAATTTACACTGCCTTCTAACATATGCTGCATCTCTCCTACCCACCTCCCTTCCCCCACTAACATGGAAAGTGAATTCAATTAGACTTAAGACAAAGAGTAATTGCATTGGAAAATAGAAAAAAATTTCTCATCCGAGAGTGATTAAGCTCTTTACCTTATAGAGAGAGTTTAACTCTTTCAGGAAAACAGGACCCCATGTAACAAATGAATACAGAGATTTGCTAAATCAAAGTATAAGGTCTTGAATCGAATTCCCTAGGCTTCAGTGAGTCCTTTGCTCCAAGAGAATAATGTACTCATTCTAAGGTGAGTCAGAAATATACACTAAAGACTAAGTCAATTGAGGGTTTTAATTTTTTTAACCATTTTTACTTACACAGTACTATCTTAAAATCTGAAACTTATCCAAAATTCTTAGATTGCAGAAAGTGACTCTAACCATCTACTTTGCTAGAATTATTTTGTACTTTTGGTATCTGGATCTTGTTAACCCCTTCCGTATACTCAATGGGAGTTGGTCCAAGCTGAGCCTGAGTCATTCAGACTACCAAAACTGCTTTGTCGGCAGCTTCTGACTAGTTGCTTGTCAGTGCTCATTCTGGAACTTTTGCAGAAAGATAACAGAGTAGCCTAATGTGACAGGTTTTTTGTAGAGGACGTCCCAGAACTTTAGGTGACCACTAGCTAGGCATGGCTGATGTACAGGACTTCCACTTGCAATGCTCCATATTTGAGGTAGAAAGGATTGTATCAATTACAGGGGAAACTTAAAAGGTAAATGTGGGAATATCTGAGAGAAACTGGAGTAAAAAGACAAGTAAATGTACATTTGACTGCAGTCAGCCCTGTGGGGGTGGGTGGCTGCTCAAGCTTGCAGAGCAGCAAACAGTCAAAAGAGCTTTCTAGAGCAAGGAGATTAATTCAGGTAGCTAGAACTAAGACACCTCCCTCCTTGGACTTCTTCCTACCTGTATTATTCAGGCATTTCATACCTGTCAATGTGGTTTGGCTTAAGTAAGACTACCAAAATTTTTGCATCTGGCTCTGTCTTAATACCTTAAACTATCTTTTGTAATGGTCAAGTTCTATATGTCCGATCCATATGTTCCCGTTTGTTCTCTTTAAGAACCAAAAAAATAGGTACTATACGCTTTTATGTCACATTTAGAAAAACTCTGGCAGCAAAAGGCATGGTCCCAGGTTGACCTTAGCTTCTCATGGTGGCACGTATTCTTTCTTTGGCGTAGTGCCCGGACTAAAGCAGGTATATTTTTGGTTTTGATGAGACCCTCCTTTTAATTGTTCGATGTTCTAATAGGGTGGTGGGTTTGATTTTAAAAGTTAGAGCAAGGGAATAAAACTTGAATACTTGTCTTAGAAGTTTTGCCCTACCTTTCTCCCTGTATGATCTTATTTTGCCCCAATCCTAGCTAGGGACAATGTATCTGTAATTATGTATGAGGTCATTTATATTGTTCTTTGAGAACTGTTGACGAAAGGCACTATATATAAATGAATCCTAATGTTAGTATATGTGTGTTTTACCCATATCTTACGGACTTTGTTGTACATAGGAAAAGTTCATTTATGGTATGTCCTTGTTTTGTTTTACTCTTAGCAAAGTCTGTGTCATGATAAATACTTTAACATAGCTATACACGTTAACCAGGGACTAGAGAGACTGATTTATAGATTTGGAGTGGGAAGTAGAATAAAATAAAACCTCCATCTATTTGGGTCATGGAATCAAATAAGTTCAGAAGTTCTTAAGTTAAATGTTTTTATTCAACAACAGGGTGAGTTGCAACATCAAAAGGTGCATCTGTAATGAAGTAACACAAGCATTATTTTTAAATCTGGAAATGAGTGAGTTAAGAAAATTAATGGTTCATTTAACTCCTTAGAAAGAGAGTGGTCCTTTCAAGTTTGATGAAGGTCATTTTCAGGACAATCTAAGAGAGAGGTTACAGTTCAACTTCCACTAGCAGGGCTTCAGAAAAGCAAAAAAAAAAAAACCAAAAAAAAAAACCCCACAAACAAACTTGAGTTTCTGAAGATTCTGTGCTTTTTAAAAAAATTAAAGCTGATAAGAATGCAAATGATTACCTGTGTTCTGAATATTTTATAACAATATTTTACATTTCTCCAAAAATTTAAAAATTTGTCACCTTTTCCAAAGACTAGAATGGAGAGGACTCTAGCTAACGAAGATACAGTGAATGGCAGTGTGCACTCCTGACTGCTCACGTAAATCTTTCTTCATAAGCAGGATTCGAACAAAAACTCACCACTTAATTGAATAGTTCAAACACCACTGAGTAGGAAATTTCAGTTAGACCAGAATATATGTAAACTTAAACTGTATAAACTTATACGTATTTTGGCTACATACATGGTATTTTGAAATATCAAAAAATTTAGAGGAATAATTTATGCTCTTATGCCAATTGTGGGTATTACTTGTTATACGACTTTGAAGTATTCTTTTTATACGGTAGCTGTTTTTTAAAACAACAACAGCAACAATCTTGCTTTATTTTCCTTTATATTTTTGAGCTGTTTGCAACCCCCTTTTGAATAGTGAGAAACAATGCAATTAATTTTCTCCAGCGCAATCATGCATAGATTTAATAAGCATCCGAAGGTAGGATCCATCTGTAAAGTATGCGTTGCATGCTAAATTACTTCTCTTCTGTGGATTTTTTTTCTTTCCAAACCTTAATTAATTGAAGAAAAAAAATGTTTATTAAAGTGGGAACAGGCTGGGCTCTGGCTCTCCGCCTCTGGTTCAAAAGTTCATACAATTCCCTGAAGGCTCATCTGAATATGTGTGTCTCCCTCTCACAATTTTTCTTTCTCTGTCTCTATAGTAGGGATGAATGCCTAGAAAAGGTGTATTATTTTGTTCCCGGGACCAATTTTAATAATCTGAACTTGAGTAAACTAACTTTTGTGTGTGTATAGATTTGCATATATTATATATGTTTCTGTGAACAGTATATACACATAGATACAGAATGTGTTATTTACCCATTTTCCTGTTGCTTAAAATAAAAAAAAAATTGACAGGCTTTCAGTGGCATCTTTAAACAGGATGTAGAGGGAGAGCAGGAAGTATAATTCTACAGGTGGATTTCAGGAAACTAAAGAAATTATATATGAATGTAAGCTATATCTTTATGGATAAATTTAGACCAGAAGAAAAAATATTCAATCTATCCCAAGTAGGAAAATGTCTATCCATAAACAGAGAAATGGAAAAAATAAATAATAGGAAGTGACTCATTCCTGTGAGGTACTTTGGAGACAGAAGACATTTTGTGACCTGAAGTAAGCTTTATGTGAGCTAGCTGAAAAAGAGCACATTTATTATAAAATGAATATATTGTCTTAAAGATGAACTCAGAATTTTTTCAATAATCTCAATCACTTACCTAGGATGTCATGAATTTCCTTTTGTCTTTTCAAAGTATTGCTTTTTTCTCTTTATTGTATGCTACAATTTTTAGATCTTTTTTTAAAAAAGTGAATACACAAGTTGTCATTTTTATCAAAATTACCAGTTTGCATTTTTTGACTTTAACGTAAGATTTGTTTCTCCCTTAACACGAGTAAGGTTTACACAATCACTTCCAGATTTAGAAGTGTGTGAAATCAGAAGGCAGTGCCGAACTTTGTGATCTCATGTGATCGAAGGCTACTTCCCTATACCCAGTATTTATGTAGGAGCCTAGCGGAGGGCTTTCTACAGGTTGTTTCATTCTCTTTGGACTCTCGTACAGGGTTCCTCAAGCCACTGGTCTGTTAGTCATTTTAATTTTTTAAAAGCAGACACTTAAACGGGGGAAACAAGCATCATGGGAAGCTATTTTAGTTTGGTATAAACGCAGCCTAGTCACGTCGGCCTTTTTATCACGTACTTGTCCACCATCCTATACTTTTGCTATGTGGGTGTCAGGTGAACCGTGGGGACATTTGTAGAAGGAATTTTGAGGAATCAACATTCCATATTCTCCTCTCAAAGATCCTGTTGCTACTGCACATTGACGTATACACATTTGGGCCATATTTGCAAACCTGTGAAATAAATTACATGGAATTGATGCTGAAATATGATCACTAAGCAACAATTATAATTGTTGTATTGGAAACCTGAAGACTGCCGTCTACGATGTAGGACCTCTACTTATGTGCATACCACATCACAATCTCCCCACACCCAAAATTCTGACTTTTGGAAGAATCTTGCTATTTCTTTCTAAACAGATTTTGGCCTAGACATCTGTGAAACCGCTGAATTGAATAGCTGTGGGTTTCACAAATTACATGCATGTAAATAACATACCTTTAAAGGAGGATGTGTGGGCCCTTTCTCCTATATGCTTATGTCTCTGTTGTCGTAGATTGGCGTCCTTTGTGAGCTATTCAGTGACATTTCAGAACCATTTCGCTCTGCAGAAAACCGCAGTTGTGTTTCTTTAGCTGACACTGTGGCACTTGCACTCGAAATTGCTAGTTAGAAAAAAAAATTGTTGAGGCCGGTGGCTGTAATCAGCGTTGTTGCTGTCTGTTTCCTCAGACTAATAGCAGAGCGATCCGAGTCTGAGAGTTCAAACAGAGGTTATCTTTCCCAGGTAGCATCTCGTCCAACGAGAATTTGATTTTTTTCTATAGGACTTTACTCCATTAGATTAATGAAATTTCAATGAGAGCCTGGCGCCCCCTGAAGCTTTGTTAAGAAAACAAATGGTGATTCTGTAGGTGTGACAGCTTGCTTGGAGAGTTACGAGAAGGTGAATACATGCCCACAATCCAGGCAGCCTGGAACACATTGATCTCTATTTAAAGCACCAATCGGATTTTTGTTAATTATAAATGATTGATCTGCAGTTTTTCCCTCTCTATCCTCTTATATGTGAGGTTGCCCCTCCTTTCCCCACTTCTAACTTCTTTGCATGCTGAGTGCAGAGCTTTTTGTTTAAAAGGACAATCATAGAGAGCAAATTATGGCAGAACCCAGCAGCAATGCTATTGTGAATGTCATTGTCACAGCATTCACGGTTCACCCAATTGAGGTGAGCCTTGAAGTAGACTTCAGACTGACTCCATGTTCCCTCTTTACTTGGCTCGTTCCTAAAATAATTATTTTCATGAAAACACAGCATTAAAATTATTAGAATAGTGTATAGACACTGCCATTATTATGTTTTAAAATCTGAATTGTGAACCCTGTAAACCAAATCCCCAATTCTAACTCTGAACCACAGCACATACCTTATATGCACCAGGACATGATATGTGACCAGCCAGGCCTGTGTGTGACAACAGGGGGAGTGAAGGGAATATCTCTGACCTTAAATCTCAATTTATAGACATTTAGGTGATTAATTCACCTTTTATCATCTTTGTGGAGTGTTTTTTTAATAATGTTTAGAAGCAATACTGTACTCAAAAACTGACACATATATTATTCCTGATAATTGCTTACCACACACCGTTCTGAAGCACACAGGAACATGTCCCCAGCTTCCTTGTGAACCTATCTTTAATGAAAATATCTCAGTATTAAATGTTTATTTATTGAATACAAAAGCACATAGTTGCTTCTTTGTTATTTATAACATTACAATACATAAAAAATATAATTTACATAGCTCTTAGGAAACATATTTGTAAAAATTACAGTTTAGCGAGTACAGGTATTAGTGGATTACATTGAAAACTACATTGATTTCACATTTCTAGCTAAAATGTAGTTTTTATGAATGTGTATTTCTTAAATTTGGGCCCTTAATTAAGTTTTAGGACATACCTTTTCAAGTTAGAATAATGAATTTTCCCCAGCATTCTTTTTTTTAATTGTATAAATAATCCATGAAAAGCACAAGAGACTTTTCTAGGCCAAGAATCTTAAAGTAGTTTATAGTTTGCAGTGACATTCTTTTGCAGAATCTTCTTAGATTTATAGAAATATTACCTCATTTCTTCAAAAATCCTGAAACTTGCTCAACTTTCTTATGAATTGCTGTATTACTAATTACATATTATAAACTCTCCGTAGCATAAGAGCAATTCTACCTTTTAAAAAAACAGTATAAAATGGTCAAGAACCTCGAGTATAACAGACTTTAATCTCCCTTTACTCCAAATTCTGTAATTTTTGGGAGGAGCTCACTATTGCTTTTTGAAACAGATCCTTAGCCTATAATACTCATCCAAACATGGAAGATGTTCTGACAGAACTTCCCCATGAGGTAATTATTTAATGGTCCTGTAAGTACTCTCAGGAAAACTAGATTTAAAGTGTAATTTTTGCAGTGTACTGTTTGTTCCCAGTATTTTAAAATATTCCTTTTCTTTTCTTTATTACTGCTTATTGTTTTATTATAATATTTTTAGATTAACAAAAGTCATTAAGACACATTTATAGATTATTATAACTATGACTTTTGAAATCAGGTTCTGCGCTAGCTAAAAAAAAAAAAAAGCAGTGTGACGTTTTTACAAAGATTAACATGGCTGGACAGTTGTTAACGTCAATGTCTAAATAAGTGACCAATGACATTAAGAAATGGGTGATCATGGTAAACACACCAAGTTATTTTCTTAACATGTTCCCAAAGGGCTGATTATTAGATGTTTTTGTTTTATTCCTGTTGGTTGTTATGGTTTTTAAAAAATAGGCTAACTATGATTTTCATTAGTGTATTTGTAATTTATGTGATCTTAGTATGTCCTACCAAGGTTAAATAATTTAAAGAAATAAATCCTTATCTGATATAAAATAGCTAATGAAGTATATTAGATACTTGCCCTATTGCTGTATGAAATGGATCTCCAAAGCTAACAACAGCTTTCTGCGGGAACACAAATCTCTATATAAATATCCAAATATAGCAAGATGTTGCAAATTTTTAAAGATATGCCATAAAAATAGATTAACGCTAGCATGCAGTCCTGTTCAACTGAATTACAAAGGGATATCATGGGATTGCCAGTGACATTCACATAAATAAAAAATCAATTCTTAATGATGAGGCAGACTTGTTTTAGCACATTACCCAGGTTAAATGGGAGCACACAAAGACATCAACTCCTATAAGACTAGTGGAATCATTGTATATTAATATGATTTAGGGAGCTACACACCTCGATGGAATAATTGTTATTATATCTATAGAGCCAGATGGCACTAGGTGTAAACAGCCATGGAGCACCTCAAACACAAGTGCGGCAGGTGATCTTTAAGGTGTTCTTGCATCCTACTCACTCATCTTATCACTGGAATCTGCCTCACTGTTTGCAAATTGCAAAAATAGTTTGATTGCTAGTATGCAAATTTTTCAAAATGGTCCTATTGTTCAACAGAAATGTATGATATAGAGTGTCCTTAGCAGGAGAATAGATGAGGTAGAAAAAATGAGAATAGATGAGGTAGTACCTGAATTTGTGTGGTTAGTACTGTATTTTTTACATGAAACAGACAGGGGAGTCATATTTTTTCCAGAACCAGTGACAAAAAAAAAAAAGTGCTTTCAGAAATTTTAAAAAATGAATTCACGAATTTTCAGTGAAGTAGACACTAGTAATTACTGTTATTAAAATAATCCTATAGAGGGGAGTATAAGGGGACTAAATGGTAATGGAAAAAGTACAGTAAAGATTAAATTTAAAAATAAATAAATAAAAATAAAATAAGCCTATAAAGGAAACCACAAGTTATAAAAAACATGTGTTTCTAAAGTAAGAGAAACCCAAGTTCTGAGAAGTCTATTTAATTTCTTGTAAAATGTCTTTCTTTGTTTTGAAGATTTAAGTTGACTTCTGCTAACTCTAATTATCCAATTAAAGAAAACTCATCTAGTCAACTGATATTTATTGCGCACCTACTATGTGCCAAGTACCATTCTAGGCACTGAGGATACATCAGTGTAAAAACCCTACCCTCATGGAGTTTACATTCCTGGGGAGAGGGCAACACATGGTATGACATGACATGACATGACATGACATGATACGATATGATATGTGATACAAGAAGATATGGGAAAAAGTGTGCTAAGATAGAGTATATGAGTATAAGATTTGCTTAAAACATAAAAGAGAGCATGTAGGAATAATAAAAGAGGCTGGGAAAGTTCTTATTTGTCAACTTCATCGATCTTGGGAAATTTCTAGTGAGTTGTCTGATAATGTACTTGCTGTTATAGCTTCAACTCAGTGGCCAGCATTGAAGAGTTGGAATGAGTTCAATGTAAGCTTAGATTTTCTTGGCTGAAATTAAATTTAATAGTGTTACATAAATTTTTTATGGTTTGGTCTCTCTCCTTTGTTAATGGCATTGACCAGGTAGCTCAGTCGGTTAGAGTGTCATCCCAGTATGCCAAGGTTACAGGTTTGATCTCCGGCCAGAGCATAAAAAAGAAGCAACCAATGAATGCATAAATAAGTGGAACAACAAATTGATGTCTCTCTCCCTTTCTCCCTCTTTCCCTCTCTCTCTCTCTCTCCTCGCCCCCTTCCTCTCTTTCTAAAATCAATCAATTAAAAAAAATTAAAGCATATTATCTTTAATTATGTCATTCTTAAATTATCCCTTGCTCTACCTTACATAATCCATGTTTTCTTGTTTATAAATATCAAGGCATAAAACTGGCCTCTTATGGGGATCTTCATTGTTGTGTATTTAGTAGATTTAGATTTCCAAACATATAAAACAGATTTCCCAAATGTCTAAAATATAGGAAGCTCCTCAAAATGTCAGGAGCACATAAAATAACGCTTCTAACCCCTGATGACAAAATTTATCTCAATCCAAAGAATATATCCCTCACCCCACTCCACGGTGCTATTGATGAATTAACTCCTGGATTTTAGACTAATTTTCAGTTCTTCACAAGAAATAGTTTGTCATATAACTGCAGCTACTCTTTGGACAAAATGCAGTACATGCTGTGAAATAGTCCTTTGTTTAGGTGAAAAGGTAAAATTCATTTTCTGATATGACATATTCTTCATTCAGGTTTTTTTAAATTAAATATTAAGAATAAAAACACATACAAGCTTATTGCTGCATTTAAAAAAATATTGAAAGGATGTGTTAATATTCTTTCCAAACATCCACAGCATTAATGGCTACAGGTTAAAATGTAACATTAGGGAGAGTATTTACTCTTTCTTTGCACTTTTAATTTTTTTTCAACGATGAACTTGTATTCTTTTGTAATGAAGAAAACTCTCTCAGTATTATATTTTGAAAGCTAAAGGAGACTAGAAATTAATATTTTTACTGAACACAAAACCTCACAGCTGGCAAGTATATGTAGATCAGTTCTGCAAATAGAAAGTTGTAGAAATCAGCAAGCTTCAGGATTTAGATAGTACCATGAAATGACTAATCTAACCTATTTCTATTCATTGTACTTGAAAAGTGCCGTGCAAAATTTGATCAATTTATCTTTTATTTGCAAGACATCAAGATATTTTTTAAAATAGTAGGCTGGGATATTTCTATAGCAACATGGTAGATATACCAAATTTCATAAGGAAACGTTTTTAATTTCAGGCCTTTGAATGTGGTGTTGCTCATAAGGATGAGTATTTATGAATGTATAAGAAAAAAAGAGGCTTGGAAACTTTATTTCTTTTAACAGTCAACAGTATTTAGCCTATCAGAATGCTTGAATGGATAAACATTCCTACTGTTTTAATTTTGAATATAGATTGTCTCGTGCTGATGGGAAGTATTGTTAATTCTAATAAAATTAACTTTATATTGTTATTTCACCACTTTATAATAATTTTGCGTGGCACCCTGGGGATGCCTCTGTTTTGCATTATCAGGTGTCACATTTGCCATTTGGTTGGTATAGCTGCGTTCAGCTTCACTTCTCTATTCAATTGCCTGAAGCCACACTATTCACGTTATATTACAAGTAGCTATATTGCCATACACTGCACAAGTTTATATACTTTTATTTTATATGTATATATCATTTTTGCATTTTCTTAAAATCATTGTTTTGTGCTATTTCCCAGCATTCCTGTTGCTTGCCTTTAGGTAGACTCAGTTATAACAACTTAGCTAAGACACCTTGGCAAAATCTGCCTCAAGTACTAACGTATTTATTTTCAATCTAGTAGCCAGTTACAAGTTTGATACAATCTTAGAGAGTGCTTCATTGTTTTTGATAAGAGTTACAGCTTGATAAGCCCATTAAAGTAACTTTTTAAATAGTTATTGCCATTTTAAAATAAGGGGAAATTATTGACGACTTTCATAATTCACTGTATGTCAAACAGATCACTGAGAGAGAATCAATCAAAACATGTCTCCATTAAATGTCAGCACTTGGCTTAAACTCTCCCAGGAATTCATAGAAATCAGACAGACTAGCAAATAATCTGTAAGAGAATTGAATATTTGTCAAATTAAATACCACTGTTACTAAGTACACAATAATTAAAGGTATACCAAGTTCCTCTTGAGTCAGTTCATGTTTTCACTTTTTACATTTTTTAAATACAAGTTTATGGCTTAGCTTTAAGTTTTCTCTACTTCGAGTTGTTTTATTGTATGCTTTTATCTTGTTGCTAGTAAGGGGTAGAGCATGTTAAAATACTTTGGTTGTGTCAGATATTTATCGTGGACAATTAAGAATATACACTTTAAAATAGACTTTCTTTTCCACTTAGGTTTGTATATATATGTTGATATGTAAGCTGGTGTCTTGTCTGAGACCTTATATGCAGCTGGCTGGCGTTTGATTGATAAGTTAATGATCCCTATAATCTGATGTGCATTTAACCAACTGATAACTGACAACAAATAGGCTAATCAATTTAGCTCTGCTTTAGTAGTTTATAGACAGAACTACATAAAAATGAATACTGAGACATTTCTATACAAGTGTGCTGTGTATTGGTATTTTTGTTTTTCAGAAAATGCTCCCTTTTTTCTTCTCGTATCAAAAATTCCTGTGGCTTGCGGGAACTGTTTCTGCTTTGAATTATACCATTATTCTACATTATTATTAGTAATTATATATCACAGTCTTTCACACCTTCAAGTGTAATATTTTGTGTATACTCTTTTAGTTAGAATCTTGGAACAAATTATTATATTATAGTTGTACTTTTGTTTCTACACAATAAATGTCATTATCCTGTCATTCTCCTAATGTGTAAGTTGCTTATTGAATGTGTATATCTCATTTTCTGTTATTATTATGAAACTGGTAGGTTTTGGGGGTGTCGCTGACTACAGGTAGTAAAAATGTGCAACCAGGTGGTAAGAGCCACTTCTGTGTTGTAGTTGTGGCACTGGTGTGACTTACCAAGTGACTTTGATGAAATAATTAAAATCATCTAGCGAATTAAGATGAATATGAAGAGAAATAATAAGAAAGGGGGGAGACAATTATCAAAGTGATTTCAAGCCAAAAAGGACTCTTGCTCTTAAGGAAGAAGTGTATGAGTGTTTTTTGTGGGGCGTTGTAGCTGCTGGCTGTAGGTACTGTGCGCCCATTGAGTGTTTATGTAGCTTAGACCCACTCAGTAGTTCCAAGTTGGCTGTTTGCCTCAAGTCTGAATTCATAGACTTTATCTTTGCTCTTCTAGCTCAAATATTTAGAGATCCTACATGTGCCATTTGAACAGTCGTACTTATGTCATTGCGACGGCAATATTGTAGAGAACTTTCTTATAAAAATTTAGCAGTACATGCAGAAAATTTGAGAATAAAGACTGTTTGCACAATCCCCATCCTGAGCCAGAGTCGGAGGCACACGACCCATGTGCACAGCAATTCAGTGGCTATTACTTCTGAATTTTTAGAGGGAAATTTACTTGAAAAAGATTTTTTGAAGCCTCTGAATGTAGGTAATTTGACTCACGTTTATAAATATTTTACCTGCCTTGAATACATGATTAGTTTTGTCCAAGAACAATTTCAGGGTAGCTAATGTGAGAATATAAATATGAATATTTAGGGGACATTTTCTGTTTATATAGTAAATACGTGATTAGTAATGATTTCTTTTACAGAAGGTTTTTTTATGGCACATTGCTTTATAAAGGGAACAAAATTAAGTCTGAAGAATTATATAATGAAATCTTCTGGGAGTAGGTGGCTTAGGTATAATTACAAAAGTGAAAGTGTATAATTTATACTTGCATAATACCTTTCATTGAAGGTTATGAAAATAAGTCTTGTGATATAGTCCAGGCTTCATATTTCTTTTATTCTTCCCTATATAATTGAAACAACTTCTTTACTATGGTCTAGCAATAGCCCTACACTCAAAAATGCTTAAAATTTAGCATCACTCATAAAATTTTCACCATAAGATGAATGATGCCTTTTTTGTCTTTCTTGTTAATTGTTTGTTTATATATTCCCTACTTCCACCAAGCATTTGAGGTAGGCTCCCCAACTTTTTAAAAGACTTTTATCCAAGCTAAGTAACTACTATGAAAGATTAAAATTGTAACCATTTGTTGAGAGTGCTATGTTAGGCATTGTACTCACTGCTTTCCATATAATATCTCAGTTTAATTCTCATAGTAATTCTGAAAGCTAGATATTATCCCTATTTCACAGAATGAGGAAACTAAGAATCGGAAAGTTTAGATAACTTTCCCAAGACTATACTACTCAACTGTGGCCAAATAGAAATGTTAACATATCTGATTCTAAAAGTGGATATCTGAGAAAATGAGGAACAGAGTAAGGAAAAATGTTCAGAATTCCTGTGTCCTATTCTTACCATGCAGTTGTACTTGATAGCTTTTATGATTTCTGGTAGAGAAAAAGGTGAATAATAAAATTATAGTACTTGTTTAGGGCCACAGGATCAAAAAGGGTTCATGGAAAATACCAACCTATGGGCTTCCTTTTTCTCTCTAGACCCAGCATGACCAGCAAAAGGAGGTGGTATTCTGTACAAAAAGTATAGGTGTTTGATGTAGTTCCACTTACTGATTATTGCTTTTGTTGCTTTTAGTGTCAAAAAAATTTTTTTTGCCAAGATCAATGTCAAGGAGCTCTCTCCCTGTTTTCTTCTAGGAGTTTTATAGTTTCAGATCTTATGTTTAAATTTTTACTTCATTTAGAGCTAATTCAGATTAGCTCTAAATGAGCTTATTAGGTATTGTATACCTAATAAGGGGTTAATATCCAAAATATATAAAGAACTCATGCTACTCAATAACAACAACAATAACAAACAATCCAATTAAGAATGGGCAAAGGAACTGAATAGACATTTTTCCAAAGACCTACAAATGACCAATAGGTACATGAAAAAATAGACAACATCACTAATCATCAGGGAAATGCAAATCAAAACCACAATGAAGTTATCACCTCATACTTGTTAAAATAGCTGTCACCAAAAACACAAGAGATAACAAGTGTTGGCAAGGATGTGGAGCAGAGGGAACCCTGGTGCACTGGTACTGGGAATGTAAGTTGATACAGGAATTATGGAAAACAGTATAAAGTTTCCTCAAAAATTAAAAATAGAACTGCCATATGATTTTGCAATCCCATTTCTGTGTATATATCCAAAGGAAATGAAAACCAGTATATTGAAGTATATCAGCACTCCCGTGTTATTACAGCATTTATTCATAATAGCCAAGGTATGGAAACAACCTAAGTATCTGTAACAGATAAATGGATAAAAGACTTTACACACACACACACACACACACACACACACACACAGAAGAATATGTCTGCCATTTGAGACAACATGGATGAAACTTGAGGGCTTTATGCTAAGTCAAATATGTCAGACAAAGACAGATATTTATATGTAATAATTTATATATACAAAAATGTCAAACTCACAGAAACAGAATAGAATGGTGGTTACCAGGGGCTGGGGGTTAGGGGGAAATGGCAGATGACCAAAGGGCACACACTTCCAGTTACAGGATGACTCAGCCCTCAGGATCTCATGCATAGCGTTGATTACAGTTAACAACACTGTCCTATGTACTTGAAAGTTGCTGAGAAAGTAGATCTTATGTTCTCACAACAAAAAAGAAATGGTAATTACATGATGTAAGTGTTAGCAAGAGTTACAGTGGTGATCATTTTGCAATATATGTGTATCAAATCAACACACTGTATACCTTAAATTTATACAATGTTGTATGTCAATTATATCTCAATAAATCTGGAAGAAAAGAAAGGACAGTTGTAGAAATAAGCCTTCTGATCCTCTCCTAAAATCACAGCTCCCATCTCTTTCACTGCTGATTCAGAAATAGCTCAACTATTTTGCTAAATGTTTCTTTCACCATCCCTAGTAACATCCTGGTCATTGAGAACATACCCCAAAAGAATATTTAGAGATGGCTGTGAAGGTTTGGAGAGCTTAGAGGGTGAATACACCAAAAGCATAAAAAATAGCCTTCTCTCTGTGTCAGAGGAGACTCGGGCTTACTGCGAGAGAACTCTTCATTTAATTGCTTTGTAGACTAATCCATACCTCCGCGTCTTTCAATATGACTGCCATAAATCTCAAACAGCTGAGGATTTCAGTGTGCACTGCCTGGCATCTAAGGCTGAAAACTTCAGATCTGGTAACCTGATCAGAGTTTAATGACTACTGTGGGAGAATTCTGTTAAATTGTGAACAAAACCCAAACATTATCATGTATGTCTGTGCCAGATTCTTTGGCGGCTCATGAAAACCAGGTTCTCCCAAACTTGGCTAAAGTCCAATTTTCTGTAAGATTTCTGAGCTTCTAGGTTTGCTAAAATATACATTGATTGGCATAGATATCATGTCCTCTAGTGTAGGGTGAGAGTGAAGTTGTGACAATATATGAGTCCCTCATTAGTTATAGAAATGGGACAGATCAAATCTAAGTTTATTTTTTCCCACAATATGCCAGTTGTGCTTTTCAGAAGCTATTTCTGAACATGGTGGGAGAGCACATCTGAACGGTGAAGTCACCTGTGCACTCACATCTAAGCCTCCTTCACAGATCACCATCTTCAGAACTGGCAGAGCCCACCGTAGACCCACCTGCCTCTGGGTACGCTGAAAGGGATGCCATTTCGTAAATCACCTATGCTCAGATGGCAAACAGCTTTTTCTGCATGTTCAGACAGCTATGCTGAGTGGCCTGTTTCAGTGTTTCAAACTTACAATAAAGTTCCTGTTTGATACAGAATGTCTTAAAAAAAACTGACCTCTACAAATTATCTTTATTAGTTCTATTTATAACCCATTTTTAAAAACATTATAAAAGATCTCCTCATTAAAATCATAACAACTCCAAATGCTTGCCATAAATGGTCTTGGGTTGTCCAGTCAATGTGTTGGTAGCTCCAACTAGGAGAAGGGACCATGTGGGATTTAGCTAAGGAGAAACAGGAACCAGGGGGAGAGGTAAAGGAAGAATTAGGGGTGTGAAATGAAGGGAGCAGCTGGCTTTCCTGTGAACTGAGTTTAGGCCAGGCAAACAATTTCAAAATTACATCCAAGGCATTCAGCCTGAGAGGACTAGGCAGGGAATGGCATCAAAAGAGACTGAGTAATAGTGATGTTCAAAGAATGACAGGTGAGAATCTGGACATCCATTGGGAAGTTCCATGTGGGACAGGAGGGAAATGGAGTCTAGCCTCAGAGGAGGAGGCTGGGTGGAGTCCCCCTTCTGCCCTGCTGGAGTCAAGCCCACGGGGAACTAACTAGGTACAATGAAGCCAGATCAAAGATCTAGTTAGGCACATTGTTCTCCTGACACCTAAATTACTTCCCCATCCTGAGAGAAGTGATAGGGAGCAGCAGCTTCTAACCAGCCCTCACTTGCAACCGCCGGGCGTGTGTTCAAGAACCAATAAGACTCCGCCCCCTGCCTGCCCCCACATTTCAGTTAAGGTGAAATATCATCAGTCAGCCATGTCAACAAACATTTGATCTCCTCTGTATGGTCCTTACTGGCCCGAGCCTGTTGCACCTGTAGATGGTAGAGGGATCTTTACAAGCTGAGTTTGAAAGGGTGAAATAACTTACCCCAGGTCTCAGAGCAAGAGGGAGTTGAACAGTGATTTCAACTCAAGTGGTCTGACTCCAGAGCTAATCTGGCTTTAACCATTATGTTATGCTGCCTTAGTCACCTGCACTTATATTTAAGATACAATTTTAAACAGACCTTCCCTTAGGAACCTTTCTCCTGTTCCCTATCATACACTACCCTAATCGTAACTTTCCTCTATATTCTCTCATCAGTCATGTATATTTGTCTAAAGACTCTAAATTCTTTTTTTTTTTTTCCAGCGTTGTTAATGCTGCTTTGGAGTTCTCAAGTTGCTTAAGATTTGTAATTATTTTGATGACCTTGACAAAACTGTGAGCTCCGGAGTGGCCTCCCTGTGTGTCCTGACTTAGTTCACTGATTTACTGGAGCTACAAACAGGAGGAGCTCGCCAGCCCTGCTGGTTCTTAAGGGTCTACTAACTATTGTTTTAGGGGAATCAAGGAAAGCTTACCCCTGCAAGGTCCTCAGACCAAAGATCCCAAATATTACTTGATGGCTTGGATAACATTATATTTCATAATTAACAGTGGAATTCTGGGTGTCAAGGGAAACTCATTTGCTCTTGAACATCCTACAGGGGACTCAGATCAGAAGTCTCTTAACATTGTAATTATCTATATTTTAGAAACAGCCCATGTGTATGGGCCAGAATTTTATTGGTATTTCTGTGTTTGGATAATTATTAGATCATATTCTGTCCCTAAAAAAGAAGCTTGACTCTCCCAAATATCTTGTTAACTAAAAATTTCATTAGTTTATGGCTATTTCAGAGATCTTAAAGTACTTGCTCTTTTTTAGCCAAATTAAGAAAATAATTACAAGGAATTGCTAAATTGCTAAGGGTGGATAGTGTTTTATAGTTATTGTTCCCTCAAATGAGTGGATTTGCATTCAGCAAAGGAGCACAAACATTAAACAGTTTTTCTCGGAGAAAAATAAAAGGAGTTTATTGGTGTGGGTGGTTACACTATGGTTTGGTAACATGTTAGCACTGAGGGGAGCTGGTGAAGGAATTATAGGAACACCGTAATATTTCAACAACTTTTCAGAAAATTGAAAATTATTTCAAAGTTTAAAAGCATTTGTTTTTTTTTAAAGAAAGACCTAATTTGGGTGGAGATGAGGAGTGAGTGGGGGATAGCAGAAACAGGATTATTGATAATTATTGAAGCCGGATGATAGGTGCAGGAGATTTATCATACTATTTTCTCTATATCTCTACATGTTAGACATTTTTAATAATAATTTTTAATCTAATAAAATTAAAAGACAGACATAAGAAGAAGAACTGTGTACAGTTTGACTTTGGGCAGTCATGAAAATTTTCTAAATAACATTGTTAGCTGAAACAAACTTTTGGGTTTCAGGGTTTTTTTTTGCCATACTTAATCCTTTGATATAAAAGAATAAAGTATGTGCTTCTGTAATTTTTTAAACTGTAGAATATAAATTCTTGGTTATATTTGGCTATTATTCTTCAGGTTTTTTATAATGGTGCTAAAAATATATACCTAAGATAAACTAGAAATTTTTAAAAAGTTCTCTTACCTATCCATAGACTAGTAAATAGTAATATTCATAAGTTTGGTTTTTGTTCTTCTAAACAATATGAGTGTAACATCACATCATTGGCAGGTATTTTCCCATTTTTTTATCATAAATTTATGCTCTTCCAAAGATAATAAATTATACTGGATCAGCACTTACGGGTAAGAGAAGTTTTAAGTACCACGTTAGACTTAAGCCGCGGACCGCTAGACGGTGGCCAGAATATTGATTTCTTATCCTCTACGCCCTCCCTTGAAAACCTGAATTAGAAGATTTCCTTAGAAATAAATTTCCTTAATTAGTCTGGGGATACAAAGCGCTTTCTTTTCTGTTTGTTTGTGCTGCTCATTAGATTCCACATATGAGTGAAATTATATGGCACTTGTCTTTCTCTGACTGGCTTATTTCACTTAGCATAATGCTCTCCAGGTCCATCCATGCTGTCGCAAAGGGTAAGATTTCCTTTTTTTTTTTTTTTTACAACCAAGTAGTGTCCCATTGTGTAAATGCACCACAGCTTTTTTATCCACTTGTCTACTCGTGGACACTTGGGCTGCTTCCAAAGGGCTTTCTTTAGAGCACAGCTTGAAGGCATGCTGCTTCTGTCCGCCAGCCTGAATGTGTGGTGCTTGATGTAGGATCAGGCAGCCTCCACTTGGAGAGCATTGCAGGTGCCGGGAGAGTTAGAAGAACACAAAAAAAGGGGTGCCACGATGGTGGCAAGGAGCTCTGCGATCCAGTGGGCACGGGTGGAGCAGAGTGCTTAAAGGACGTGACCTGGCGATGTAGATGGCCGAGGTCCGAGCGCAGACTGCCTGCAGTGTTTATGGCAGCTTTGCGCACAATAACCCCAAACGGAACACAACCCGAATATTCATCGCCTGGTAAGCGGATTTAAAAAATGTTGGCATATCCACATAGTGAAATACTATTCGGCAAGGAAAAGCGATAAACTAATGATACATATAACAGCGCGGATGAATCTCAGATGTTTTATACTAATTGAAGGAAGACGGACATAAAAGATTAGCTATCATATGACTTCATTTATAGAACATTGTTAAAAAGTCAAAACTATACATGGAAAAATAGATCAATGGCAAGTTGTCAGGGCCGGGGACAGGAGGTAGTGGATTGTCTGAAAAAGGGGCACATGGAATGATGAAAATATTCTCTATCGATTTGGTAGTGATTATACAATCATGTATATATAGTTATACATATATATTTGTCAAAAATACAGGATGGGGCAAAAGTAGGTTTACAGTTCGCGTTAAATATATTAATAATACAATAACTAATAAATAATAATACAAGAATAAACTCTGTATTCACAACTGTAAACCTACTTTTGTTCCACCCTGCATATTTGCTTACCTATCTACTCTCTTCTGGTAAAACCATATAACAACAGGGGCACAGGCAGAAAAATGTAGTCAAAGGGATCCTGGATGAAATACTGACACCAGAAGACAAGCTTCTGGAAGGAACTGTAAGCACAAGAGAGAAGGCTTGAGGGAAAGTGGAGCTGGCTGAGGCTACAGAGGAGAACCCCAGAACAGAGTGTTGCCGGGCCCTAGCAAAGGAGGAGGGAGTGAGGTGACCCTGTCGGGGAAAGGGAAGCTGAGTGAGTGAGATGAAATATACCTCTTTAGGTATCACAGCTCTCAAATTAACATGTTTACACATTCATGACACCCAAGTGGCTTCAATTTCTCGGCAGTGGAATTTCTCACATAATTAAGCTTTTAGAAAAAAATTCATTTTTTTGCCATTAAAAAACCTGACAAATGGACCACATGTATCATTCGGACACAGGTCACATTACCCAGATAATGAACTCTTTCATGTAAAATTTCCAGTAGATTTTTAGCATGCAAAAGTCCTTCTCATACGTTATTCTGCATTGATCCGATTGGAGCTGTTAGTGTCTAGTGGATCAATGATCAGCAAACTAAAAAGTCACTTAGTGACTATGACACCCATGGCAGTGTTAGAATCTATTGTGTCAGGAATTCTTGTTTTATTAACTCTGTAATTACCTGTTCAGCTGAACCGGTGAATTTTATTACACATTTTCTTTCACCTGAACAAGACCTTTGCACTTCTACCAGTGCCCTGAGGATCCTCCAATTTTTTTTTTTTTCTGCTCCATGTCTTTCTCCAGTGCCCTGTGGCTTCGCTGCCATCTGTTTAGGCAGAGAGGTGTGTGGGAAGGAAGGCTTTGAGAAGACCACTGCCTTGCTTTGGGATCTCCAGCATGGCTGCCTCAGTTGAGACCCACTTAGGCCTCAGGAGAGGAGAGCCAGGAATGCAGCTCTACCTGCTGCGTATCGGTGCTTTCTTTAAACAAAGGACCACAGTGCTGTATGGCATGCGAGTTAAAAGTGACGATTCTGGAGGCAAGTGTGGGGCTGACACCTGGCTCTGCCAGTTGGCAAGTTTTGTAAACAATCTCAGACTCAGTTGCTGTGTGTGTTTGGGGGAGGATAGAAATAGGTCCTCCCTCTAGTAACACATGGATGTCTCACCAGAACCTCAGACTCAACTTTCTGCCTTGCCCCAAACCTGCACCTCTTCTACTTTATCTTGGTAAATGATACAGTCTTCTTTAACCAGCTCTCTTGCTCACCCCACCCCACCCCAACATCTAGCACTCACCAGATCCTATCAGCTCTGCCCCTTAAATGTCCTTCTTGATACATGCATTACTCTCCATCCCCACCAGCTCTACCCCAAGCCACTACCATTTCTCATCTAAACTACTGACTATCCAACTGCATTCCTCAAATTCACTCTTAGCTTCTTTTAATGCAGTCACCACGCTCCCATTATTCGATGATTTCTGTAATCGTTCGAATCAGAGGCAGTGCCGCTAACACATCCAAAAGACTTTGTATGAATTCATCCTTTTCTCCACCCTCATGTCGCTCCTCTTGGCTGTTGTTGAGCTACGATTTATACATAAAATTGGTTTTCATTTATTCACTCTTCAACTAACATTTATGGAGCATCAGCTGTGTGTCAGGAACAGTGCAAATACTGAGAATATAAAATGAAGGGGTCTGGTCCCTTCCCAGGATTAGCTGAATGCCTAGTGGAGGATAGAGATACAAGAAAATGTCTTCAGATGGTAAATATATATTGTAACAGGGCAGAGAAGAGAAAGTGATGAGCATTGCTTTTGGCACATCAGAGAAAGTTTTGTAATTACAGTTGACGATATTATATCTAGAAAGGTAAGTAGAAGTGTGTGTGTGTGTGTGTGTGTGTGTGTGTGTGTGTGTAATTTTGAATTAAATTCTTCATGCTAGAAAATATTTTAGAAATGTAATGCAAGCCCAAAACATAATCCTCCTTTACAGTATTAAGAATGTGCTTAATAGTTTTCCACATTATTGAGGTTACATATAAAAGCACCACTAGCTATTGATAATTTCTCTTAGAACAAATAAAGCTGGTGAAATATCCCTTTTTTATGAAGAGTACTTTTCTGTCACCTATGTTAAAATCTGTCTGCTTGTTTTGAGTGGCCAATCTAAATCCCCAAATTTCCATTTTCTTGAAACATATCCCAGGAACTAGAAAATCCAAAAAGCTATCGATGGTAGAGTATGGTCAAAATCAGCCAAAAGGAAATCAATTCAGCATCTTCAGACTTTGAGTCTTTTTAACTGGCTTCTTAACAAAATGCTCTATATACTCATCATGTAAATCAGACCTTCTTTAATATTTAATTTCAGTACAGAGGAATTAGACCATTCACAAATGACAGAAGGTCTGTCACTTCAAGGTTTTGTGGCCTGCCTAAAGCACACATTAGGTATGAAATATCTAGTTTTCTAGAAATGCTACTTTAATACTCAGCTGCTACTGAATGTCCATTTGATAAATTTAACTCAATAACAGTTTCCTTTAAAATTCAGCCTTCTGATTGTGTTTTATTTCCCAAACTTTTGGGTAATCAAAATCATTTTCTTAATTAAATTTTGAAAAATTTATTATGCAATTGATATAATTTCCATAATGTGAAACAAATATTCTTGAAAGAGAAACCTAAATTCTCTTTTATGCCTATGATGTTTATTGACCATATTATTTTGCAGACATTTCATAGAAGCATTTTTACCCTAAGGAAACCGATTCATAACCACAGACACTATTTCCATTGTTATAGATAATATCCTCTGTCTAAAGTCTGTCACATAAAAATCTCAATGTACTTATTGCACAAGATATTTTAGTGTTCCTAGTTTTCATCCCAGTGTCTAAGATACAGAGAAATGCGTGCAACTAGCTCAAGCTGTGCTTCTGAAAGAAACATTTATCAATTAAACAAAATTGAATTGGTTGTAAGACCTCTGAAAGTGCAGATGACACCTGAGTTGTGAAGAGCAATGGGAACATTACTCTCCCCCTTCCTTCAGCTAAAGAATAAGAGATAAGAAAAGTTACTTGACCCAGGGTGAAGTTGACCTAGAACTCTGTAGACTCTTTTATTTGAAATGATTAGGAAAGTACAGTATATGGAACAAAAGAAATTAAGCTGAAGAATGTAAACCATAAGTTAAGAGACCTCATCATTATAGCAACATCACCTCTTCTGCTTCCTAATTCTTCCTTAGAATGTGCTTACTGATGTAGACTCTAAAGATATAAAGATGAATAAGACCCAGTCCCTGCCTTCAAGGAACTAATAATCCAATGGAAAACATATGTGTACAGCTAACTCTAATCATTGAGATTTATTGTGTTTTCAGAAGAGGCCTAAGTGGAGGGAGAACAAAATAAGTTCATTCTGCCCAAGGGAATCAGGGAAGACTTCATAGAGGAGATGACATTTACTTGACTCTTGAAAGATAAGTAAGCTTTAAGCAAATAAAAAAGGAAAGTAGAGATACCTTAGAAAGAGAAAATACCAGGAAAACAGAGGCAAGTTGTACGAAAATACTTAGTATGTTGGAGAATATATAGGGAGAATGGTAGGGGATGTAGGTTAGGGTTAGTTGTGAAGAATAATTGCTATTCTTCCTTTGTTGATCCACTCCTATCACCTCACATTGATAGTTTAGACTTTATTTTGTATTAATAAGACATTGGGGACCATTCAACTTTAGTATTTTGTGGTAGGCATTTTTCATTATTTGGCCATCTGTAATCAACTCCTCCCTCTCCCTATAAATTCTGTGTTCCCTTTTCGTATTACCTTCTGTTATTTGTGGCATTAGTAAGAGGTAGTGGTCCCTTTCTACTACCAGATCCTTCTAACCAAATCTGGTGCTGCAGGGTCCAACCACAGGATTTGGACACTCCCTCTTTGAAGACTTTGAATCTTGATCAAGTGATAAAAAGATGTGAGGACATCTGGCGGTTATATTCATAGCAGCAGCATCTAGAGTAGGTGCATTGCAGGATTTTTGTTGTGGTTCGTGTCGTAGGGCCCCCGGGAGTTCCCCCAACTCCAACCTTGAGACGGTTTCTGCCATGCAGTTATGAACCCTGTCTGAATAATGTCCAAAAACAAATTCTTCACTCAGTTCAGGGAGTTACCCGCTTAAAATTTATAACTATGTGTTCAGAACTTTAAATGAAAGAATTTTCAGAGATGGAGAAGACCTCTTGTATTAAAATTCAGAACTAAAGACCAGGAGATAGATCACCCAGGAGAGACTACAGAGGAAGAAAACAAGAATAATACCCTGGGAGGTGCCAACATATGAAGAAGCAGACAGAGGAGCTAGCAAGGATGCCCTGAAACAATATGAGAGAGGCAGAAGGAGAAAATACATCACATACTGCAGAGAGATGGAACAGAATAAGTACTGAGAAGTCATTGGGGTTTGGCAATTAGTGAGTCACTGGGTACTTTGAAAGAATAGATTTAGAGTAACCTTGCAGGTGGGAGCCAACACCCTATGGTTAAGGAAATAATGGGAGGTGACAAGTGGAAGCAGCAGCGTAGTGAAGTGATAAGGGACGAAGCAGTAGCAAGGGGACTTGGGGTTAAAAGAAGGCTTTTTCACTAGAGGAAAATGGAGTGTTTTTGAGCAGAAGAGCTAGTAGAGGAGGAGAGGTTGAAAATGTTAGATAGTGGAGGGATAGATGATGAAGCATAATCTTGGAGAAGAAAGGAGGCAGTGGAAATTGTAGCAAAGTGGAACAGTTGGTCTTAGAAGGGGGTGGAGCCTCTTTCTCTTTGAAGACCAGACTAGAAGAGGTAAGATAAAAATTAAAATCATCTTGGTTCTTATTAAGCGTGGGGATTCCTCAGGCTTACCTTAGACTTGGTGAATCAGAATATTAGAGGGCAGGGCCCCTGATGTGCATTATTAACAAGTTACAGGTGACAGGCACATAAAATTTTAGAATCTCTAATAGAGATAATACAGAAGTGGAGATGGAGGTGGAGCTAAAACGTTGTAAGAGTTTGGCAAAGTCACTGTGGGAAACCAGCAAAAATAAATTAAAGGGTTCCCGAAGAACACTGAGAACTTAACTGAGGTTGAAATCATAAATAAATTTAAAGATGTTGGTTACCTACGTATTCTAATACTTTTTGATGTGCTCAGTGACCCAGGAATGGGAAAGCAAATCTTCAGACTGAGCCAAGAGGTTGGGAATGGCACCATGATTTTGATAGATCCCAAGGAGAGGGAGGACTGAGGGTGGTTGACCCTCAGTCCAGGCTGAGTAGCCAGGAAAGTGAAATGGTTCTAAAGTGAGGTAGACACAGAGAGGCTCCATTCCAAGTAGGTTGGCTTGATTGAAAGAGTAGGACTGAATCACTGATATCCGAGCTACTCTTTAATAGTGGGTAACAAAACTGAACAAACCTGCTATACTTTATCCTTGCTGTGTTGATTATTATAGTGATAAATTGGAAACATCCAAAGTGTCTGTCAGTGGGAGATTTGTTAAATAAAATATGATGTAACCAAATCATGGATAGAATGTGCTCATTAAACACAATGATAGCTTACTTTGGAAAAGTAGTCATGACATTTTAGAAGATGGGAAAGAATGTTATAAAACATTGTGTAAAGAACAATACAATTTTGCTAAAATTACGTGTATATGTGTGAGCACATGACTGTAGGCAAAGGAGATCTCTGAACAAAGTTACAAGTGTTAATGCTTTTTAATTTATATTTTTATATTGTTTAAATTTTAACTAAATCTTTCTACTATTGTAGGTATCAGAAAGTACAATAAAGTTAAATAGTTTAGTAATACAAAATGTTCAAAACCCCCAAATCACTTACCTTCCCTCCCCCCTTCTCAGTGTTGCGTTTCTCAGCCAGAGGTAGGCGCTGAACTGATTAAATTAATTTGTGCCAATTTGTGAGTGATTAGTATCTCCATTATCCTTCAAAACTTATTTATTTTCTAAAAACATAAATGAATCACTAAACAGTGGCATTCAAGGTGGAGGAACAATGAAATACAATAATTTGGACAGTGTAGGTTAAGGTAATTTTGGACAAGAATTTGATCCAGTAGCAGATTAACTTTGCCTGGGAATGTATACCCCTCAGGGTCACCTTCCCGAATCTCTTCACATTTATTCAACATTCTCTGGTCCTATTATTATTGATTGATACTTGTTATACACAGAAATTAGTTTTTGTGTTTTAACCTGGTCACAGTTATTTACTTATCCCATCACTTATAACTTATAATGCCCTTTTTAATATCCAGAGATTTGTTAAACATTCCATTCTCTTCCAGCTTTCTATAGTTTAATTTCTATATATTTGTAAAATAATTCAGGTGGAATTTATTTTGATATCTAGTGTGAGATGGAAATTTAAATTGATTTCATTCCAAATTGCTAGTTTTCTCAAAAGCATTTACTGAATCACCTTTTTTTACTTGTGTGCCTTCTTTATCATATATTAATTTGTTATACGTAAAAGAAACTCTTTATTCTATTATATTGATCTAAGTATTTTTGCACCAGTACGAGGACTTACTGTTGCTCTGGAATGTTTCAAAATTGTTAGTGTCAATCACTAACAATTACTTTGTTACTTTGTTAGTGTTACTTTGCTTTTTCAAAATTTCAAAATGCTATTTCCCCTTTTTATTTTTTCTATAAATTTTACAATTGTTCTTATCAAGTGCCTTTAAAATAGTATTGTGGTTTTTAGTCAGTATAGCATGAAACTTAAAACTTGACTTGAATCTCTCCTCTCTGTACCAACAAGTTATTTTCAGTCTCCGAAGTATTTCCCACAGAAGCTTCCTATCAGCAGTGGCAGCAAGAGATGTACTTTGTATATGGTAAACCAGGGTTTTGTAAATCAGGGCTTGTCTGTGTTCATGTAAAGTTCATAAATTAGAAAACTCTGCCATTTAGGGCCTTGCACTATTAAGCTCAATGCGTGATAAAGGTTTTGTTGGTTTTTTAAGTAGTCCTTTGTCATCTTATTATTTCAGCCTGCCTTTCTGAGCACGAGCTACTAATTGTTAGGTAATCCAGCTCTCCTATACTTTGCGTCCTCTTCCCATTTTTATAATTGGCTTAGTATTTTAGGTGTGAGACTTCTTTTTTGAAACTGTAGGGAGTAATGCCTGTCTTTCAAGGATTTTATGAGATTCATTTTGTAAAGCATTCCCAGCCCTGGAATGGTTATTACATTAACTACCTGTATGATCTCAGGGAAGTCACGTAAATTCTCTGCTCTTAAGCTTTCTCATCTATCAAATGGGCATAATAGTGCATACGTGAGGCACTAATACATACGTGAGGTCTTTATAAACAGCCTCTGTATGATCACTCAAGAAATGGTGTGCCTTTCCACCTCTCCCTTCCCTCCGTTTTTCTGTTGATTTCTCTTTGGTCAGTCCTGCCCGCCGTTGGCTTCACAATTACCTTTCCTAAGGGAGTTCCTAAACTTTTCCCATGGCTCAGTACTTACGACCAAATGGGGAAAGAATAGAAATAGAGCAATAATTTTATAAGCAATCTAGTACTAAATTAATTGATCTTAAATTAATCACAAATCATTTTAATAATAGCCAATGAAGCTAAGTCAGTGTTTATACCCCTCCATTAGAAAAATAAGTGAGGTTTGGAAAATTATAATCTTCTAAGTTATTAATGATCAATATAGGGCGATAATTTGGTGTTGACCTTAAGGGCTTGTATACAGAGCATCTATTAGTACCAAGTGGTAATTCTAAGTGTAAATGCTGATCATGTCACCTTTGAGCCAAAATCGTTGATTAAATGGGCATGTTCAACATTAAAGTGTATGTGTTTAATTAAAATTGATTTTGGAAGAATTCTCCAGCTACTGTTTCTATGCTCAACATTATTTTCTGCTTGCGAAAACAAAGTAAAATTAAGGTACAGTTTAGGTTAAATTGTGTATGTTGAGAAGTATCTAATTTTGTTTTTTCTCTCAAAGGCCTAATAACATATATACCTATTTCATGTCTTAATTTCATTTTATCCTAGGAAAGGCGTATTAGTGTTCATAATTCGGAAGTTGAAATTTTATCTAAAGAAGACCCTAGATATTGTAGGAGCATTCAGAGCCCCAAGCACAGGGAGCAATGTAGAAAACAAACTCGAAAAAAATAATTTTTTGACTGCTCTCCATCACATTTTTTTCATGGTAAAATAATATTCAATGCGCTAAATCCGTCATTTGCTGTGTTCTGTGAGGGCTTCCCTTAGAGCAGTGAAAGCATTACATGTTTAGTCTTCGTCATATTCACAGAAAGAAAACAATTTCATGTATATATCTGAACATTTCCACTTTTTCCACCTAAGAATTCTCAATAATAATTGTAAGGTAGAAATATTTTAAATTTTAAAAAGAAGAGAGAAAAGGAATAAGAAAAAAACAGAATTTTTAAAATTTAGCCGATCTTTCAGCTGCAGACCTGATTCTTGCAGTAATAGTTTCAAAATTGTATTTATTGACGTACGTAGAATAATTAGTATCTCACAGACAGCAACCGTCCATCTGTTCTGATAGGTGGAAACTACCTTTAATAATAAAGAAACTCCTTTCTGACACAAGTGCTCTCTGCCTTTGAAAGCTAAACAGAAAGATGCAGCATGGTGTTGGCATCAGTCTCTCATTTACATTAGGACCTATCTGATTATATCTTATAAAATGTTTTATTTTGGTAAATACTTTATTTGAATAGACTGAGTTGGTTTTTGGTTTGGGTTTTGTTTTATATTGGCCCTAAAATATTTCCAGCTCACTCACAGTTTAATAATCACACGATGATGTCAGGCAAATCAAGTGCTGACAAGGAAATGGGAGCCCTGTTCAAGAGAGAGATGAGTAAATATCCCAAGAGAGGAATCAAACAGCAAGCAGTCATTTTTCATAAAGAGAAAAATCACTAAACTAGAGAAAAGAGGTTTTAAAAAAATAAGCTTAACTGAAAACTTGGACAACCTAAAAAGAGGTGCAGATGGTAAGGTTCTAGTGGAGGAGGCATTTGGGAGTATGGCCAGCAGCATGTCCCACCTGCCGGAAGGGTCCGCCTTTGGGCAGATCCAACTCCCTCATTTGAGAAAGAAAAAAAAGTGAAAGCGTTACGGTCCAGGTGAGTTAGACACACCTCTAGCCAGAGTGATGTTCCAAAGTTATTCTCACGGTTGCTGATGGCAACAGCACTATAATAAAGTATGAAAATAGTGTGCTGATTTTTTAACTACCATGTCATGTTGCTTAAAAAATAATTAGATTGTGTGTTCCTTTTCTAAATATAGAGTAACCACACATCACAGTTTCATAGATTTATTGCTAATAAAAGACTCCCAATTTGTTAGAAGCAAACTTCACTTTAAAGTTTTGGGGGCTTAAATACGAACTAACTTCCCAAATTAAAACTGGATCCAGGTACTTTTTCTCTTTAACAGACCGGGATCCATTAAATCCTACTACACACAAATCCTTTTTTTAAAAGAGTGTATTGTTTCAAATAGCTGGAGAGGAGGGCATCTTTACCCATCACTCACCGGAGCCGTGCCTCACCCCAGTAGAGTCATGTTTTAAGCAAGGCTCCTGTGGGAGACCTGTTTGTGAAAGTGGCATTTGTGATTCAGACTGCAGCTCCCATGCCAGCTTCGGAAAGTCAAACAGATGTTTCCTCGTTTACTGCGGCATAGCTCATCACTTATCCCAAGAGGAAAATCGGAAGAGGCTGGGGACAAGCAGAATTCTGTCAGCCAAGCCACAGGAAAATGGAGACAGAGAGGGTGTGTGTGTGCGTTCTAAACCTGATTAAATATGAGTTTAAACTTTGCTTTATTGAAAGATAGAAGAATTCACCTACAGAAAAATTTGCCCTCTGCCTAAATTTCCCTTTTTTACTTGCTTATGTCTCCCCTCTTCCTAGCAAAGTTCAGTATTTTTGATGACTCTTCTTTGAGGACAATCTATGCTTTTCAGTTTTGCTTTGGATTAATAGGTTGTTTAAGAGCAAAGCTTAGCTCCTGGTTTGTTTTGCAAAAATAGTAAGACCAAAAGTTATTTCTTATTCGCACATATCAAAACACATGCATACCAAAAAAAAAAAAAGCATCTAAAATGTATTTTAAATCTCAATACCACAGTGAAGTGACCTGGGAATTATAGTCATTAAGTGGATTACAAAAAAACCGGGTAATATACAGCGGAAACCAATATTGCGTTAAGCCTGAACTAACATTAGGAGGGCCCCAGTAAGACTTTTTCATTTCTGATCTGTATATTTAAAAAAAAATAGTATTGCTGATTTTCAAGCTAGAAATCAAATTTCTTTAGTAAATACCAAAAAAAAAAAAAATCAGTTTTAAGCATTCCCATGTTTTTGTTCTGGAGATATGTTAAATGTAATCTTCCCTAATTACAGTCACATTTTTAAGTTGGATTTTTGGAATATTCTGATATCTCTTAGCTTGGGATGAATTCTTTTGGCCCCAGGCCTTAGACCAATAGTAGGGTAGCAGCTGGTTTAGAAGATTCTCTATGGATATACATTTCTGTCTCTCCCTTTCAGACGCTTTCGTTTGCTCTCCTCTCTTGCTCTGTGCGAACGCAGAGTGGTGTCTGTGTTTCAGGAAAAGAATGTGTGTTAAAAGAACTAATGGTCCGACTGTCCATCAGACTGGACAGCAATGGAGGTCATCTGGCGGTCAAAACCAAATAATTTCAGCCTGTTCCTAAAGCCCCTGAAGCTGTTGACTTGATGACTGGAGTTCACCGCCTCTTGTTGCTTGTGTATCCTCTGAAACCTGGGAGTTTTATTTTTGGAGACAAGAACGGACATATTTTCTCCCTAGCAACTGTGTATACACAGTGCCTGCCATTCAGCATGGGCTCAGGTTAGCTTGGCTGAAGTCAGTGCTGCTTCTTGATACATGCCTGCCCTGAATGGACAATAGGCCAGATTCTTAACCTAGATGCTGCCAAAATACTGGAAGAGTCTGAATATTAGTGCTTGTTTGAAGTGCATTGTTATATAGAATTTTTAAATATTTAAACATTTAAAATTTTTATACTCTCTTTAATAAAGAGACCTGGTATTCTGAAACTTTCTTCAGGCATATTTTAGGGTAACTTCCAAGTTTCCACATTTGTATGGAACAGATGGGAGTGGAAGCGGCCTCAGAGTGCTGACAACTCCATTAAAAATGTTTTAAAATCCATAATCCATAAATCTGAACCAGATATTGGTTATATTCACAGCCCTTTCTGTATTTCTTATACCCTATTTGTGAATACCACCACCTGCTGGCAGTTAATGACAAGAGCTTACTTTGTTGAAGAATCAATCTGAAAGTCAATATTAAATAAAACTTAAATGTTTTTAAGTAGATAAGTTTTTGAAATGAAAATCTATTTACTGTGTTAGTTTGAAACATCCTAACCACCACTGATTTACCAAAACTTTTTAAAAGGTGTTAGTAAAAAATTGCACATGGAATATTGTTTTGAAATGAAAGCTATTCTTTCATTATTTTTACTTAACACCAATTCTTGTTTATCTTTTTGCCTCAACTTCTTTTTCCTTGCCCACTACATTTCAAAGTAATGTTAGAAGTCACATCATCAAGTTTGGATTTCATTTCTTCTACTTCTTTTGTCTACCCACTTTCTAAAAGAAGTGTTTGTGTGCAATGAAATATCTAAATATGGAAAAGGAGGAGGGACAGGAAAGCACGGAAATCCACAGGCTGAATAATTAAGTACCATCTTCTAAAGATTATGTCCGTAATTGAGGGATTTACCACTTTTATTTTGGCATTGACTCATAAAACATATGTTCACAAAATCTGTTTTTTGAGTTTTTAAAACAGGCTAAGAAATTTTAATTGTGCAATAGAATAGGAAAATCAAATCTTCATGAAACAGTATTACAATATACTTGTTTCTTTTAATAGTTCAAGTCTTTACTCATCAAACAGAAATATACTATAATACTTTATAATAAAATAAACTAAAAGACGATGCCTCTCCCCTCTGGTAACAGGGGAAAGAAGGGGAAGGATCATTAAAGAACACGTATAAAGGACCCATGGACAAAGCCAAAGGGGGGGTACGGTAGAGGGTGGGAGGTGGGGATGGGTGGGGTGGGAGACAGTGGTGGCGGGAAAGTGGAGAGAACTGTACTGGAACAACAAGAAAAAATAATAATAATAAAATACAATGTCACTATTCCCCAATACAGTGAATAACAAAATTTTATGGATTAGGGCAATCCAAAACTACAGTATGCCAACAACAACAACAAAAACATGTGCTGCTTTTATTCTGAAGCTGTGCCCCTAGAGTTTCCTGTCATTCTTAAATATGCGCCCCGGTCCAACTTTAATATATGCTTTTGGCAAGGTCACTTTATCCCTTTGCATCTAATAAGACCACTTAAAATGTACTGGTGTGGAGCCAACTCAAAGATTCCTTTTTCTTAAATTTGTTGTTCTAACCTCCTGACTGAGGACTGTCCTGAAGGTAGATGGTTCTCTGATTCTCCAGTGTGAGTAGTTCTGACACCTCTGTCAGGCCCTCCACCTCCTGCATGCGCAGCCGCACTCCTAATATGGTCAGTTGTTTGGGACATTAATGTCTCAATATGTTCAGTATTTCAGTCAATTATAAGTTGCAGGTCTTTGGCAGCAAGAAATGAAGCCTTACAGAAACTCGGTTGTACTTACATAGCCTGGCGCTGAGTTTTATGCGCTATCTGGAGAAGAATGAAATTGATCCAGCGCCTTTCCGAGAGAGAGGAAGAATGCCTTCCAGAGATTTTGCTCTCTCAGGGGAGCTTTTACAGAACTTTTTCAATATTATTTCATTGTGTATGAGTTTTTTTTCCCCACCATAAAACAAAAGTAACCCCTAATGTCACATGGAGGGGAGGAACAGAAGGGGTGAAGGAGGACCATGCCAAATCTCTTTTGGTAATGGAAAAATGTAACAAACCCTACTAATTCGTTGTAAGAACTTCTCCCTTAATCTGAGAATTCTGGGTTCAGGCTGGCCCCTGCTTTTAAACTTGTTACATATCCTCCCACCCCAGGTTTCTGAGGACTGCTGCAGGATCTGACTTATGACCCCTGCTGCTTACATTTAAAAGATCGCCAAAATAATGACAGAAGGTTTTCTGCCGGCTCCTCCCATCACTGTTGAGTACAGCCTCCACCAGCATCCTCAGCTGTAAAGTGCCCCCTACTGTTCCTATGAGGCCAGTGCATTAATGACTCTCAGGCCTGCACTTCCTAGAGCCCCGCTGTGTAGAAAGGTGGGCCTAAGGAGAGCCTTTCGTTCGGTGCCACATTTCTTCGTACAGCTTTATCAAGGTCTGTTCAGAGAAAGCTACCCTTCTCTTGATTCGTAGAACACAGAATTCTCACTATCCACAGCTTTGAAACAGGTCATATTTTGAGAGGTTGTTTTCATAATAGTTTCAACTAACTTAGATAAACACACATGGAGCATTCTCTCCTTGGAGAGGATGGCATCAAAAATCCCCACCCCACCCCCAATGATCAAGGAATGACCCCTGAGACTTGCAAACTTGGGGCCATCCAAGCCCAACACAGATATAATAATTCTAATACTAGAATGTGATAATTACTACAATAGATTTTTTTTTAAACTGTAGGAGACGGTGAGATTAATTCCACATTGGAGGATTTTGGAGTAAGTGGGTTTTGAATTGAATCCTAAAAGTTGAATAGAAAAAGAACGTTCCAGGCAAGGGGAAAAGTAGTGTTGAGACTGTGACATTTGTTCTCACCAGGTTTTTTGGTCTCTCTTGACTTCTTGGTTGCCTTTGTTGCCAACTGCTTGGTTAACCAACTGAAGCGAGGAGAAAAGCTGCTCTGGGGTAACCGCGTGAAGCAGCTTCGACCTGGGTGCGTGCGCCCCTTTCTTTTCACATGGTGACTCTCATACGGGTAATGGGTAACGTCGGTAACTCTCTTTCTTCCCCTTACAAGCCATTTACGGGTTTCTTCCCATCTGTATTCACACACACACACACACACACACACACACACACACACCCCATCTCCAGAGTTTATTCTTAGGCACTTTCCAGTTTCTAATATGATCTCCACAAGTCAAATCAATTAGGTCGAATTGATAATACAACTTAATGACCCTGCTTGTTTTTGCAGGTAAACTTGAGAACAGAATGAATCTAACTAACAACTCATTAACCTTGAGAGACAGTTTAGGTGGTTTTAGTCTAATGTTTCTAGTGTTTGTTTAGAACTGAGTACACTTGAAATATTCCTTCATTGTTTAATAGCCTCTCATTGTACATGGTTTTTTGATGGACTCAATTGACATTCTTCATTGAAGACCAGATCTTAATGAACTCATTTGCCTTCCTCTTGAGTTTACATTCAAACAGGAGATTTCTTAATAGCTTCTTAAAATGCTAACTTACTAGTTTTAAATTTATGTGTTTCATGCTGTCAAACTCAGAGTTTCTTGTCTACATCAAAATCCTGTTTCTTACTCTGAGCTCTGTGGGAAACAGTTGCCCAACCCTTCTCTCTTTCCATTTCTCTCTAATTCTGTTATCTGTGCTGCTTACTGTCCGTGCTGTGGATGTCTTCATTAAGGCGTTGGTAGGATTTTGGTCCCTAAAGACAAATATTTTAATAGCTCTTAATGGTGATCTGCTATCGAAGGTTACGTTTCAGGACATTATTTATTTTAGATGTTTGTACCTTGTTTTTAAGGAGGTTTTCTTCCTCCTCTTACATTTCCAACTGAGAGAAATCATCCAGAAATGTCTCCACTGCCACCTACTTGCAGTTTAGAAATTTACATGCACCTGGCTTTTCAAATAAAGCTGGCTTGTTGTTTTTTTTTTTCCTTCAAGGCAAGATTACTGTCAAGAATACTGTAGGTGGCATTGTGGATTCTTCTCATGTTTTTAAAGGCATGGGTTCTGTGAAATTGCTAGGAAAATACCTACGTTATAGGATTTTTACTAACATTCCTGAGAACAGCTTTTTCTGTAAATGCGGTATGTCTTCTCCTATGATAATTGTATTGCTACAAATTATATAGGTAACAGTCTAAGTGAAAATTCCATTCCTAAATGCTTTATTCATATTTATATTAGGTTTACGTTGCTGTAGTCATAATCCTTAATAACTTCTTATAAAGCACATTACATAATGCATTCATGATTGTGCTGTGGAAGCTGTTACCTAGCACATTGTAAAAGACATTTTAAAAAACAATGTATGTTCCTATTTAATGTAGAGAGATGAGTTATCAGACACTGTGTGTACTTGTAATTTCATAAATAATAATAAGGTATGTGTAAATGGCTCTTTAATGTCCAATGTTATTATGTAGAGAAGAAAGTGAACTATTCTAATATAATAATAGGTATAAGAATTTTGAGTTATTTTTTCTTCTCATCATAGCAGTGACCAACCACTCTTTGCCTAATGATTTCATTTTATTGCAAATCCTCTGGATGGAAGCTTAAAGATTTGACATTATTATGCGCTTTTTAAATACAGGTTATTCTACATTTTATTCAGCCTACTAAAAGTATATTACCCTGTCTTAACGTATTTAACTGGAAACCCCCGCTTGAGTCATTTTGCAGCATGCTCTGTACAGAGTCTCCTATTTAAAAAAATTATGGCCATCCAAGCATCTGCCTAAAATTTTAATTATATCACAAACTTCTCTACCTCATTTTTCTCAATTTTCATATTAAATAACTTGACTCAATTTTTAAGAATATTTTAGAAAGTTAATCATTCTTAATCAGAAAAATCATTTGGATCATATTGTATATGTATTCATCTACATATGAGAACATATATGATTTATGATGAGAAATATTTTATTGTTTCTCATGAATGCAGAGCTGGCAGTTCCGAGTCTAGGGCTGGTCCTTTTCTGAAACCATTCAGTGCTATCTAATTTCCCATCTATACAGTTTGTCCCTAAGTGACATTTTAAAAGCAGCTGTAACTTTATGGTTGTTTATGTTCAGTGACTATAGAATGGTTGTCGAAGAGAAGTAAAACAAATCTTTGCTGTGTGTCCCCTGGCTGGTACACAAGTAGTGTTATGCTTGTTCTTTCAAACAACTTCTAATGTAATCTGACTTCATTTGTATGCTGCACACCCTTTTTCAGATTTAAAAAAATATATATTATCTAGAGAAACTGAAAGTCATTCAGGTTTCCTTAACGGCACCAGTAATGTATATAAATTTTGCTAGTATGCAGTGCATTACAGAATGGAATAGCATTAAAACTCCTTTGTTGCAAAGTCATGCTTTAAGGAAGGCTTCCAGATCTGAAGATAAATGGTGTGCTTGGTGAATCCACTTCATTTGAAAGTGTTTGGAATATAATTTGTCTTATAAGAGCAATCCTTTAACATAATATAGAAACCAGGTAAGTTCTTGTTAAACACATGGAAATATGTGCACTAGGATGGAATAAAGCTTTATATATATTTTACATTCTCTCTCTGATAAATGCACTAGAACAACATATTGGGCTTTATGGGAGATTTTGTTTATTGCTATTCTTCGGGTGAACAGAGAGCTTGGAAATTTCAGCATTGAAAACAGCCAGAGAACGTCCTGTTGGGAATACTGACAATTTATTCCATAGAGCATCACTGCAGCTGGCCAGGATTCGTGACTCTCTTGGTGCAGGATGAAGAAGCACTAGCATGTCATACTGACAGAGCTTTTTGCTAGCACTTGGTACGAGAAGACAGGCAGGCCAAAAGGTGACTGTCCTCAGCAAATTTCAAGTGTTGGGTCACTTTTCTCATCCACGTGGCCCACACCCAAAGCAGCTCCCTTTGTGAGCAAATCAGCCTCTTGCATGCATTCAGGAGATATATAGACAGCCTCAGAGGCTCCAACTGTCAGCTTCTTTTTTTCAAGAAATGAAGAAGCTCCATATACTACATTTATTTTTAAAAGACGATAATAAGTTACAGTTATGGGTCATGGTAGTTTTTTTCTACAGTGTTATTACCATTATTATCTTCTACAGCAGTAAAAATTGATTGTTCAGATGAGCAGTGTGAGAGACCCTCAAATTCAGGCAGCAGGACTAAATCTCCCATCTAGATAGCAAAAAAATGGAAGAGCAAAGAAAAGTGTATATTAACCTACTACTTCTCTCCCTCCCTCATGACTTCCTAGCAAATTTTATCACTGTCCATGGATGTCCCACATATATCCCTCTAAGTGAAACTACATGTTAAAGTTATAAATCTTGTCTGTGACCATCTGTCACCTGTTTTGTTACTCTTTAGCCGTAACCTGCATTACTACTACAGTTGTAACTTCTTACATAGCTTCACATGTAGGATTTGTGTTTGTAATCAAATGACTAAATAATCTTCAGATACGTATTGGTGAGTGCAGATGAATATGAAAAGGCAAAGATTTTTGAGCCCCAGAATGCATTAACAGACCATATGATCCAGCTAGTGGTTAAAATAAGGAACATTAAGTCAGGGATCCCTGAGTTCCATGATGTGCAGCAAGCTACAGTACTTTCCAGACTCCATAGGTAAAGGGATTTGTTTTAAAATGTTTTAAGATAGAGGTTTTAGCCCTGGCCAGGTGGCTCAGTTGGTTGGAGCAGTGTCCTGTACACCAAAAGTTTGTGGGTTCGATTTCTGGTCCGGGCATATACTTAGGTTGCGGGTTCAATTCCCCAGTCAGGGTGCATACGAGAGGCAACAGATCAATGTTCCTCTTTCTCTCTCTCTCTCTCTCTCCTTTCCTCTCTTTAAAATCAGTAAATATATCCTTGGGTGAGGGTTAAAAAATAGACTTTAAAATACAACAACATATTTTTAAAACTAAAATATGCTAAGTTTTCATAGTTATTAGTAGCTTTAAAAATTGGGATTGTCAAAATAACATTCTGTGTTTTTCATCCCTTTATTGCATATTGATTCTTCAGTATCATCCCTGTACTTAATCAAGTAGACTTAAAAACACTTAATAAAACCGTTCTGACTTTAGAGGATATTTTGAATCCTTCTAAAATCACAAGAGGGCCAGCAGTATTTGGACCAAGAGTCTTGTGATATTGGCACTACTCCATCTTGAGACGTGGCTACTCTCCCCTCCATATTGAGATATATTTCACAATCATTAATAATGCATCAACCACATACCATTTCTAGAAGTATTTTTTATTTATAGCTTGGCTCCTTCCTTCCCCACCTCCAGTTGCCAAAGGAGCCCTCAGAGCCTCCTGCCCCGTTTCCACCCTCCCTCCCTCATATCATAGGCATTGTCCTTTGGAAGACTTTCTGAGCACTGATGAATAGCTCAGCCCTGCTGTTCCACGAGTCATAGTGTCTCCAAAGAGTACAGGGGAATTTCCCTTCGTGAGGCTTTGAGAACACTGCCTCCCCACAGCTGTCCTGAAAAGTAGAGGACTGAGATGCTGGTGGAAGTCTAGTTTCCTTCATCATCAATGCAAAAAGTATGGTTGTGTAATGCCATAGGCTAAAAGAAACACATACTGTGATGGGATCCTGAAAACATTTTTATTTCCTTTTATGTGCACACTTGATGTTAAAAACTTTTTTTTTGCTAAGTGTTTTCATCTTTATTCAATTTTTCATTGATAGTATTTTCAACTGTGAATATTATTTTTACTTTTTTTCATTTTTATCACATAATATCAGACTATTAATATTGTTTATACGGGATTAATTTCTTTGAATTTTTCTCTCGTCTACCCTCTGGACCTTCTGACCTAATTCCATGTGAACTCCTCACACACACACACACACACATACACCCACACGAAAATTTTGGTAAACTGAAGAATACACATGGGTATGAAGAAAGTGACAAATTCACAGAGGTAACAAGTAAGGAGAAAACCATGCTAAGCCTGGCTATTTTATAACCTTATTTATATTGATTTAAAAATGCATTCTTTGCAGAAGCCTTTTTCCTTTGCTCTTTTGCCTGCTAAACTGAAAAGAAGGAGAAACCAGTGATAGTCGTAGTGTTAAGCAGAGAGCAGACGGTAGCAATTTAGTAAATATTGCGGTGTCAGTTTTATTTCATTTATACAATTTATTTCATTGAGAAATATTGGATAAAATAGATTTCCAAAACAAACGTTATGACTTATATTCTCCTAGGGCAAACCGACTGCATTTCTCATAAGCTGAGCCTGCAGATCTCTTCGAAGGAAAATTACGAGGGCTGATGTTACAAACCTCCTAGGTAGCTCTTAGGGTGTAGATTTTGAGGTGGGGGGACTAGAACGCTTGAATAACATGGAATAGTGTATAACAAAAACTATAATCTCTGGCCAGCCACATTTTACCTAAGTTAAGGAAAATTTTAAACATTCAACTTTTTAACTGGAAAGTTAGTCTTTTTGCCAGATTATATAATTATCAATTTTAGGGGAATTATTTTGAATTTAATAATTACAGAATGCTTCAGAAGAAGGTCAAGGTTTTTTAAAAATCTATTACTGTATTCTTTGCTCTAATGTGAAGTACATCTGTCTTTATATACATATTTAATAAGTATTAGTAAAAAAGAAGAAGAATCTTTTTTTATGTGACTAAGAAATTAAAAAGAGCTTGCCTATAAGTAGTGGAGCAAAATGGGAGACCCAGAAAGTAGTGTAGGTCACCTCTAACGAGTGCAAACAGATGACTACAGCCTACACTATTAGACATAATTCTGATTTAAGATCCAGTCATTTTGTCTGGCTTTAATTTTAATTATATTGTGTTAATTAAAAACAAGATAAGCCCAAGAAGAGGTTGCAGACTCTTTTCCTCTTCGTTTCTTCACCAAGGATGAAGCTCATCGCCATCCGCCTCTCAGTAGGTCCCGCTGCTATGATGACGTGCAGCATTTGAAGGGGGAGTACCAGCCCATCCCAGGGAGGAGCTTCTGTTTCATATCAATGTGTAGAGAAATTCCATGAAAAGAAAGAAGAAATCTCAACTGCTTACCCAAACGAAAAAGAAAAACAAAACAAAACCTCAAACTTTAAGAAAATCCAGGTCTTTGGAGGTCATACCACAGATTTTCAGACTTCCTGATAGTGCTAGAATTGTATTTGTTTGCATTATTGAAGGTCACATTTTCATTGCTTTGGATTTCTAGAATTTAATGGTATTTTTAGAGGTATAGGGGAATCCTTGTCACCAAGCTTAAGTAAATCAACTTTTCTTCCAAGAAAACACGTAAAAGAAACTTCATGCCTTGCATTTAGTAGGCTCTCAGTAAACATGAAAGAATGAATTAATGTTCCAGGAGGACCATCAAAAAGCTAGTGTGTTGTCAACATTCTCTAAGACAGCATGGTGATAATGTAATGAAGTGTGGATTCAAGTAGTTCTTTTATCTTTAATCATACGCATATGTACACGTGCAGCTGGGGTTTATCCTCTATTCATGCACACGTGGTTGCTTATACTGTGCATCAAGAAACTAGTTTACATTTCTCAAAATGTTTATATCTTTTGTGGAAGGCATGAATTAGAGAGTTAAATCAATATGTTCAGTAACAGCAAATGGCAATTAATAATGTACAAATTTCATATATTCCATTCTAGCCTTATGATTCGGAATAAAAGTTACTTTACGTATTATGACTCATGAACCAAAGGGAGAAAAAAAGAAAAGAAAGCATTCCCTGAAAGAAGTTTCTCTTACCAAAAGTTTTCCTAGTGTTATTTTTATAGCTGAGTGAGAGAGAATTTACAGGGAGCTGAAATCATTGAAGCTAATTAGTTGAATGGCCCTATTATTTATCCAGGGACACGTAGTACAATAATTGCTATTGCAGGTTTGAAGCATCTCAGGGATATTAATTCCAGAGCTTTCATGTCATCTCAGTACAGTAAAACTTCCTAATGGCACCCTGAAGGTGCATAATCTCATTTTAAAACTACTTTTTCTTATTTTTTTCTGAAGGAACTGGCAGAATCTCCTTCCATAAAAGCTGAAAAGGGGGAAGAACTCATAATATTTTCCTCATAAGAAAGCAGTTCTATTTTCTTCCTCTTCTTCTTCTTTTTTTCTTTCTTTCTTTCTTATTTTTATTTTATTTTTCTTTTTAACTGTGCAACCTTTCCTACCTTCTGATGAGGGGTTTGCTATGGCACTTTATCAAAAGTTTATCTGAACTCTGCTCCTTTGCCTCCCCTTGGTGGCAGCCAGTGCATTTCTTGAGCTCTCAGGAGAAATAGGGAAGGTGCGAGGTGACATTGGCCCTGGTCCCTTTCGCAGTCATTTAGAAAAAGAGGGCCTATCAGAGGACACAGCAGGATCTCAGTTAGGTAGGAAAAGAGTCCAATACCTGTGCCTGAGAGAAGTCTCCAGTAGCCATCCCAACCCACCCCTAATTTGGGCCCCCTTGGAGAAAACAACAACCATAATATGATCTCTATAAAATCACACCAAGAAATGCCGCTTGTGTAATTTTAGAGGGAAATGAAGTCATTGCTCATAAAAGTGCTAGCACTGTCTTGAGTCAAGCAAAGTGTTGGTTGTTTGGCAGACATCCCACACTCATCTCTGGAAAACCATCTCAGTTCTTACATTTATCTTTCCTTCCTCCTTCTCCCTCCTCCTGCTCTGGTGTTCTTGGCCTTGACACAACTTGAAGACCCAAGCTCTGACCCAGAAAAAATAGTTGAGTCTTTAAAGTTTCAGACTTAGATTCATAAAAGTCGCATTGGACTCTGGAGCTCAGTGGGACTTGCAGGAACCATTTCATTCATGTCTTAGCCTCAGGCTTCTCTCTTTCTACTCTGACCTTGCAAACCTCCAGAGAGGTAAAGATTCAGAGCCCTTCATTTAGTTCAAATGGCTTACAACCTGAAACTTACCATGCTTGCTTCACATTGCAGCTCTTTAAGTGAGGAGTGACCGGGGGACCACAGTGATATGTTCCCACTGGGGACCAGAATGATGCCACTCAATCTGTGGTCTTAAGACCTAAGCAACGATTTGTATCCAGTTTTTAAGATCTGCAAAGCAAATACAACTCTTACTATGCCATTAAACTGAAGAGAAGGTCTATAGCATCTACTCCAGCAATAAAGCAGCAGAGACCTCCAGGGAAGCTGATGCAATTAGGAAAACTTGACTTAAGTACAGTATATAGATCAAAGTTCCTCTGGTATTGGATCAAAGCTCCTCTCGTATCAGCTGCGGTTGTAAGCGGCATGGACGTGCACTCACATACACATACTCTCTTAGAGCTTGGGCCGTTTTTATCATGATATCCTAATTTTATTAAGGTTTCCTTGAATTCCTTTAAATCTAATGTAAACGTATTTGACTAGCAGCTCTATTCATTAAGGACTTAAGTAGAACACGACACTAAAACGGTAATGTTCCATTCTTTCAGTCCTCCTCTCAGAGTTCATTATAAGGGTTGGTAGGTTTTCCCAGGAGTCAGGGGCTGTCTTTTCAGACACCCATATAAATACAGGCAAGGTAACAACTAGTTCATGGCTTACATAAAACCCAGGGCGAAACCGCATATACCAGAAAATCCTATAGGGAGGGTGCCGTGGGACCCCTGCTCTTACTTAAAACAGCACTGTCTCCTTATGTGACTTTCGGTCTCAAGAAGTGCTGCCGAGTGAGAAAAGCGGGGCTAAAATCAAAAGCCCTGCCTTCCTGCCCCGCATCACCTAAACAAACTAACTACGTCACTCGTGTGTGTTCCCCTCTTCATTTCTCTGTTTCTCGTTCTCTCTTCTATCCTTCCTTACATATATTATTTATTCAAGAGCCTGTACCAACCCTTTGGGGGCTGTTAGAATCTATTTTATAGTTTGTTGGTCACTGACCTGATAAGTCATAATGGTTCAGAAAGAATCATCACAGTTTTATCAGGTAAGGGCAGCTGCTGCACAGGCACCGTAAATTCTTGGGCTTCGAAAATCTGTGCAGTTATTTTTTTTTTCCAGAAGAAATGTTAAATAAATGCTTTATGCATGCACTGAATGACTCTTCAATATTATTTCGAATTTAGCAATGGTGTTTTAGAAGAAAAAAATGCCAAGTGTTCAGGGAAAGAATCAAAAAGAGGATGTTGAAATTTGACAGAGTCCTATCTAAACTTGACTTTGAAACCCTCCTGACTTTCCCTTACATGAGTTTCCACTTGCAAAAAAACGTGGGGGGCGGGGCAGGTATGTGATGGGAGGTAATACAATGGAATTTCTAAGATTCAATATCCTTTAGAAAACCCAAACATGTACAGAATTTTATGTTTTAATTAATTTTATAGCTAGAGTGCCTTTGAACGCTGTTTTTTGTTTTGTTTTGTTGGAAAACCAAAAACATCTGAACTAAATACATGTCTTAAATCATAAGGATGTCCATACCCTTTGCCCCAGGATGAACTTTTAAAAGCCATTAAAGATAAATAAAAATTTGTTTCCAGGCCAAGCTGCTCTGTAATAAGGTTCCTCTTTTTTTTTTCTTTATTTTCTTCTTGTCCCTTCCAAGTTATAAACTTGCGAAAACAAGGCTTTGCATAAAAATGCTGACAGACCCTTAACTGTAACAGTGTGAATGCTGCTACTTTCACTTTAATTTAACTTGATTTAAATGAAAAGAATGTGGAATAAAAGAGGGTGTACATTTGGAGGTGATTCTATATACTTAGGTTTAACCAACAGGCTTTATAAGTGTTCATTAAGAAACTCCACTAGGCATGTTTCCTGCTGCAGAATAGACTTTAACGGAAGAAATAAAGCTGTGAAGATTCCGTTTTCACTTTGTTTCTCGTAAAGACAGTCAGGATCCAACATAAACAACAATTTACACCCAGCATTTATTCTGGAAATTACAGTATCGTGCAGTTAACGCACACAGATAAATAATGTTTTATGGGATTCTGTGGAGCCCTTTCAGGATAGCGGATGTTTAACCGAATTAAAGGATTTTGAGAACTCAAAGCTCTCATTTTAAGCAGGTTTAAACAGTTAATATTACAAAACACCAGCACAGAGGAGCTTGTCCAAATATATTTTTAATACACAGTTATTTTATTTTCATGATTTCCCATTTTGGTTTTATTACCATTTGGCACCTCTGCTTATACTAAGTTACTTGTTTCCCAAGTCATTTCCCTCAGGACTTTGCTTGCTTTATGGTGACATTTCTTAATCCACTTTTTAATCCCTGTACATCTGCAGGTGTGGAAATATCAGAAATGGAACTATAGTTCCTATTAGATGGAGTTATATAAAAGAGATGATTACAAAAATAAAGAATGGTGATTTTAAATAATAATTCCAAGAAACTATTTTCTTTTAAAGGAAAGAATTGCATATTTAGGCTAATTTCTGGCTTTTCTGTTAGTGATAAGAGGCCGTTTTAAAAACCCATCTCCCTTCCTAAGGCAGAAAGAAAAAAATATCGTCTTTAAAATAATAATAATAGATTATAACAGTTTAAAGTCATCTTAATATAAATTACATTATAAAATTGTAGTCGGGGTCTGCTTATGTGAGAAAAGGTTGGAGATACTTAAATGGCAGCATCAGTAAAGCTGGGAGGCTGTGGGGCGGGCGCCTCAGGTAAAAAGCTACAGCTCCAACCAGCAAGCTTTAGAAACTGCTCCTAAGGCCCTCTCTTACCCTTCAGAGCTGTAACAAATCTATGTCATTTTCTAAAGATCGCTCCCTTTCCAGGCTGTTAGGTCTACCCCGTCTCCTTTCTCACGCGCTTATGGGGCCTCTGCGCTCTCCCAGATAAGCAATATGTGTCAACAGTTATCAGTGAGCCATAATTTTTAATAAAATTCAAATTGTGATTTTAAATTTTACTAAAATCCTGGCTTTTTAAATATAACCTCAGGAAAGAATTACAAAGTTTTAATATTCTTGTTTTGCTCACATTTTATATGAGGTATGATCTTTCAATATTATTACAGCAATAGTTTAGCTATGGTTAAGGTTAAGTTGGCATTTCTATTCTAAATCATCTTTTTAGGCTTTCGAAACTTGACCTTTTAAATTCTAATGGGACCAAAGCTGAGAGAGCTAGACCAAGTGAGTACGATTAAACATACATAAAGCCATTAAAAACCTGCTAAGGGAGCCTACCCAATAATCTAATAGAACTATTTTGCATTGACAGCTATGATCTACTCAAGGACCTGAGTATTTCTCTTCTGTAATTAAACTTACCTAAATGTGGGTTATGCTGAGGCATAATGAAGTTTCAGGATTTGTCTTAAAGGCCCTTTTCATTGATCTAAGTTCAACTTCTCTTCAATTTAAAACCTCTCCACCCCAAGGCAGCCCTTCCTGATCACACCAGTTGAAGGTGTCTTCTCCCCCTTCTCTGACTGAGAACACATGTTGACTGCATCATTTACTCTAAATTTGTCTTTACTGCCATGTATTACTATCACAAGTTCCTTGGGGGACAAGGATTATATCTCAAACTTCTTATCACCTGCAGTTCTTGATGTAGTACCCTATACAGAGAACACACTCACTAAGTTTTCGGTGAAGGATTGGCAAAACTAAAAATTTAGGTGGCTGTTTGTTCCTTGTAGACCATCCTTTGTGGGAGAATAAATAAGTAAAAATACAGCTTATCAGTTTACCCTAGGAGGTCTGATCATTGGCCTATTTTATCATTATGACCTGTTTGCCTTAATAGAAATAATATTGTTGATCATTCATTTATTTATTCAGGAATTTCTTACTGAGAGCCTACAATGAAAGAACGAGGTAGATGAGGTTTCTGTCCTCATGGGGTATTACGTCCTATTGGGAAATAGCAGTAAAAAAACTAATAAATAAAATAATTACAGATTGTGATTGGTGTGAAAAGAAAACAAGCAGGGTATTGTAACACAGATATGCCTTTCCTCCTTTGGAAGTTCATGAAGAGAGATTCCAAAAATAAAGTGGAACAATGTTGCAAAACTGATGGATGGCTGTTGTACATCACATATAAGAGGTCTGTCCGGAAAAAGTCCAGGCATTATTAATATAATGGAAATGGTTTGTGCGACATTGACGTAAGCTGGCAGCCAAAGAGAGTGGACTGGAATGCTCAGGCATGAACAATGATGACTTCACTGTTCTAGTCAGTGGGGGTGGTGGATGGCATTGCGTGAGCATGTGTACCATGTGGTCCTCACATTCAAAATGACTGAGTGAGTAGAGCAACAAATCTGCATCAGATTTTGCATTAAGCTTGAATATCCCTCTGCGGAAACTATTCGGGTGACTCAGGAGGCTGCAGCAATGGGCACCTAGTGATTCGCGGCTTTATCGCGACAACACACCCGCTCACGCATCCTGTCTCGTGCAGAGTTTTTTGGTGAAACATCAAATCACCCAGGTGACTCAGCCTGCCTTCAGCCCAGATTTGGCGCCCTGCAACTTCTGACTTTTCCCAAAACTAAAATCACCTTTGAAAGGGAAGAGGTTTCAGACTGTCAATGAGACTCAGGAAAATACGATAGGGCAGCCAGTGGCAATTGGGAGAACTGTGTGAGGTCCCAGGGGGCCTACTTTGAAGGGGACTGAGGCATCATTGTCCTAAGTACAATGTTTCTGGTATCTTCTTCAATAAATGTCTCTATTTTTCATATTACATGGCTGGATACCTTCTGGACAGACCTCATACATCTGTGGTATCTGGTTTGCACTTGACACTTCCCTCCTGAGTTTTTTTTGGGGGAAAGATGGAAAGAGATCTATAAAAGCACTTTGGGAAATTAAAAATGGTCCATATATTGTGGCTAGTACTGCCCGTAGCTGAAAAAGTACATATGTTATAATTTTTAGTCAAACTTAGGTCAACAGCTCAAACTATAATAAGGAAGGCAAAAGTTACTCTTAAGTCATTTGGTAAAGAAAACAAGCAACAGAGGTAAACAAAGCAGCAGTATTGGGATTAGTTTGCAAATTGGATGTGCATAAAAGAGGCAACGTAAGACATGCTAAATGATACCAGCATCTTCTTCTTTAACTACTCCATTCTTAGCCTCCGTGTACCTCTTTTTTGATGCCATTTACCTTCATTATCACATGTGTGCTTTTGTGGTGCTCAGTTAATAGCTCTCTAGTTGTCTTGTGCATAACTTTTCCCAATAAATTGTGACCAGTTGGAAGGCAGGGTGGTTTGGTCTCCTACTTACCTGGTAAAGTATTGGTCCAAGATCCCCTGTGTACACCTTATAGTGAAATGCACACCAGTGCTCAGAAACTTTTGTGAAGCAAGTGAATTAGTGCATTGGTATAAAGTATAATGATACTTATTTCCACTAACTTTCCTGCAAACATGGAAGTTATTTATTTTTTGTGCCCTGGAATACATAGTGTAGTTCATATAGTTGGTTTAGAAAGAACTTTGAAAGGATGAAAGATATGAGGTAATGGTATGGGAAGGCTGTTTAACTCCTTCCTTCCTTTTTAACATTCATTCATACATTAATTCAAATATGTACTAAGTACCTCCTGGCTATAGGCTCTGTTCGAAGCCTTCTGGGGATAGAGATGTAGGTGTCAAAAGTGAATGAGGCATGGTTGGGAGGTAACACATGTACCCGAATAACTACAATTCAAGATACTATGTGATAAGTGCTGTAGGTACTGTAGCAACTCCAAGAAGACCAGTCTGGCTCAGGTTAGAGTCATGAGGAGGACCAAGAGCTTTGGCAATTTGTTCTCAGGGATCTCTACACAATTAGGAGGTCCAAACTGTAGTCTGAGCTATAACTTGGTGTCTTTGGGAAATCACTTAAGGTCTCCCAGCCTTAGTAAGAGAAAGTAGAACTTTTGGTCTCTAAAGCTCTTCCAGCCCCAAAGCTGCATGATTCATGAAGTGGCCACATTTGAATGAGGCCTTAAAGGATGGATAGAAAAATAAAATAAAGCCTTATCATTTGAATGAGAGAATCTCTGCAACACTATAATTTCAACAGGTAGAGGTGGGGGTGTTGCGGAGGATAAAAGTGGGAATGGTAGACTCCAGAATGAAGGGGCTACATCTGCCTACAAAGGTGTGGATATGGGAAATTGCAGGGTGTGCTCAGGAAACACCAAGTAGTCCAGTGTAACAGAGGTTACTTAACTGTAGACAGATAAGGGTGAACTGTAAAGGTAAATCAGCCTATCTTATGAAGGACTTCGAATGCTAGCCTGAGGCCTGATATTCAGCTTAGTTGAAACTTTTTAATGATTTTATCAATGTCCTTTGCTTTAGACGCCATCCAGATGACTACATTACCTAAGCCTTTCATTTTATAAGCAAGTTAACACTTACATAGTCCCTATAATGTTCCAGGCTCTGTTCTAAGTGATTTACATAGGTTAATTTATTTTATCTTCATAATGCCCAATGAGAAAAGGAATATGAAGAAAAATAACTTCGATACAGTTAAGGAAGAAAAGATATATTGAAATGGAATAAAATAGGAGAGTTATGAAATCCGATGGGTAAGAAATGAGATGCACATAAAATATGACTTTAAAATAGATTTTAGGGAAAATAAAGCAGCAATAAAAAGGGACTGTTACTGCATCCATTTTGTAGGTGAGAAAAATTGAGGCACAGAGAGGTTAAGTAACTTTCCCAAGGTTACACAGCTGGTGAAGTGTCAGGGCTGGGAGTCAAACTCATTTGTTATAACTACTCTAGAAAACTTATTAGTACTATTTTCGTTTTTCTCTCTTTAAGTTACAGAGTGTTTAAAAGCACATGTAAAATTCAAGAGTTTGAGTAATATAAACCAGTACAGAGCATCTATTCTCAAAGCATAATGAATGCACTTTTACCCAACTCCAGCGTGAGCAAGAAACAACTTATAGTTAACAGCAGCTTGTAACTATTATTATTAAGAAGACTTAACCTGTTTTATCAGAATGTGTTCATTAAAACACTGGTTTTAAAAAATCAGAGTGTGGGATGTGTCTTATAAAGACTGCAATCATTTTTGAAAAGCACCAACATCTCAGAAATTCAAGAAGGGCAGCCGCTCCAGCCAAGTCGAGGAGGAAGATGCCCACTGTCTTCCAGGTTACTACCATTTTAGGCTCGCAGTTTTGGAGCGGCCAAGAGTCCCTCAGGCAGATGGTTTCCCAGGCATCATACTGATGCCCAGAAAGAAAGGCGAGTCAGAAAGTCACTCCTTTGTGTGCCCAAATTCTGTAAGTGAAAGGGTGCATTTTTTTCTCCAGCCTCTGGCTAAGCAAGGACTTTGTATTGAGTTACTTACTCCTGGAAATCTCTTCCCATCGTATATAATTATAGTCCATTTTCAAGACCCGTAAACAAACGCAAAGAACCCATGCAGCATTTTGGAGGTTCTAGAAGAAAACACAAAAGCCATTGACACTATTCAGCTCTTTTGTTCGTCTGTTTGTAACAAGTATAATTTGTAACTAATTACTGGAACCATTTTCCCTGTGAAAGCATCCCCTGCTAAGTGGATCTTCATGCTTTGTGCTAGGCGGTTTGGTCATTTCTCTGTCTGACCAAACCCCTTCTTTGAGATCCCCAGGCTTCCTTTACTGCACTGTAACTATGTATCATCAGCAAAGTTTTCCGTTTTCTTCCCTCACTCACTTCTAAATGTTTGCTGAAATGAACCCTTAACAGGAAGTAAACTTGCCTGGCATGGCCCAGCTGTGTGTGAGGCTTGAGTGAGAGGTATTTATGACCTGACAGGAAGATAAAGATAAAGATAAAGATGAAGCTGACTCGGTGGCTGTTAGCAAGGGGAGAAGGAAATGTTTATGACCCCATCTGCTGGCGTTTCAATAGGATAGAACTGCCTTTATGGCGTCAATCTCCCCTGTGACTTCCTTCCATTTGGGGAGCGATATCTTATTTCAAGATGTTCCCACCGAACACACTGTTGTCCCCTTTGTTTAGGGGCACGGGAGGAAGGAAGGACTTTGTTACTGGAATGTGGGGATGGGTAGTATTTATGGTTATGACTCAAGCTAGAGAAAAGGCTTCATTGGAGTTGATTGCATAGGTCCAGAAAGCTTCCATGCATTCTGCTACTTCCTTAAACGTTATACACACTTAAAGCAAAACCATGTTAGCTCTGGCCATTATCAGGCATTAAGGCTAACCATTTTCTAACACTATTATAACAAGAATTACTGTAGCTTGATTTCCTTGCCCACTATTGGAATAAATGCCTTTTATTTTGTTAGTTCTTCGTTTCTTGTCTTTTGTTTAACTTCTCTTATTTTCCTCTCCTCAATGTTTTTTTCTTTTTTTCCCCCTCCTTGGAGGAGGAGACACTTAACCAACAGGTGCAATGTCTGCTCAGTTCAAAAAGCTATGTACATGTAACAAAAGCAACATGAAATGATCTCTTTCTTAAAACTAGCCCATGTTAGGAGAACCTGCAGATTGGTTGATATTCCTCTGTGGGGTAACACATTTTTAAAGTGCCGAAAATGTGGGAATATGCTTACAATACAATATCTCGGGTATCACTGAAACTGGTGTTTATATATATATTGATGGTATTCATTTTACTGCAAAATAAGTATTTCTTCCTCAGTTTTATTTGTACTTCCCTCAGGCCCATTAGAACAGATTAAATTTTATATTAAATTGCTCAAATAATTAGCACAATATATGTAAATCAGGAACTTTAACTTCATTGGCACTATTTATGTAGATAAATGTAACCATATTCAACATAGCAAAAACAAGGTTTCTTTTCTTTTTAGCGCTAAGATCCTATTGCTAAAAGATGAATTGTTTACCAAATTACATATACATATAGCTCAGAACCACAAAAGGAACAACCGTGTTGTTGCCTTTGGGTTTGTCTGATTTAAAGAACAGAGGAAAGAATTTTTGTTTGGGGGTAATCACCCAATGATGGAATTCTATATCTCCTTAAAGCCCTTTCTTTATTTTCAGCGGTCGTGAAGGGTCGGGGAGAAGATGGCTTACTCCAGCATTTTCCCCCAGAGAATTCCATAGTAATATTTTTTTAAATGGGAGAGTCTTGTAGTTAAGTTGGCCAAATTAGCTATAATCTTTGTAACTGATTACCTAAAGACTGGAAGGTAATACTGTGTGACAAGTTACATTTTACATTATAGCCCAGGTATAACCAGTTCACAAAGTGAAAATATTCTGGTGGCAATGTCCCTTCAAGGGATTAGAGCCATCACTGAAATAAAACCTCATATAAACACTGAATATCATAATGCCAAGATTTAATCCTTGATTTTTGTATAAGTTCCTCCAACAAATATTCTACCATTCCTTCTACTATACAAGTCCAAGCCTTGGCATATTCAGTAGACCAGCAAGTCCAATCCCAACTACATTTACTCAGTGTGATCCCTGAGAATAATTTGATAGGCCTACTAGGGGAGATCCTACCACACCTGCATTTTTCTGAGACCTTCTTTTGAGTTACAGGTTACCAAGCGGCATTCTTATTAACAAAGGTTCACACCACACCATCAAATGGTTCAAACCACATAACCTCCTGTCTTAGGAGTTAAACTAGCTTCCTAACCCTCCCTTGCAGTGGTTAATTCCACTGAGAAGCTTTCTATCAGCAATAATAGCTTCAAGGTAGGAAATAAAAAATGGAGAGTGTTTAAATTGTTAATGGGTTTCATGTTCTTGTCACTGTTGAGGGTTTGTTCCCTTTTATAAACTCATAGTTTTTGGTTGACATTGCTTTTATGCGAGCCATCAGCCAGTTGGTGATGGTGTTGCTGTGTTAGACCATTACTGCCGGATTGTATTTGCAGTAAAGAAGGAGAATGGAGGCTGTAAATCTGCAACTGGAGATTTAAGGCTCTGTTACTCTGCAGTTTAGGCCCATGTGCTGGGGAGTCCATTCTCCTCGGGCAGAATTATACCCTCCAAACATGCCTTCCCAGGCACTGATCGACGACGTTCATTCCCTGGGCTACCAAGGCACTTAATACGGCTAATTCAGTTAAAGAAGCCTGAGGGGTGAGGTGGATGAGCCTCTCTCCCTGCTGGAAGCCAGATGCCAGGCAGGTTAGCGATAAGGCTTCATCCTTGCCCCCACGTGAAGCTGCAAGGAGAAGCCGTTACTGCAAACACAGAGAAAAATAAGAAAATGGTTCTGATGTCGTTGGATTTGGTTCTCCTTCAAACGGGAAATGCTGCCTTGCTCAACCTCATTAGCCCCTTTAGTGCTAAGCCCGTTATCAGGAAATTCAGGAAACACATTCTTTTAGAATTCAGGATGTGTCAGGAACCTAGGTGTCTTGACATAATTTTACAAAGCTAACACCAGAGAATGGAAAGCAGGAGAGTCGGTGCTTTGGGAAAGGTAACTAAAAAGTGAAAAAACAAACAAAAAAAAACACACACATTAAAAAAAAACCCCACCCTGACCCAGCCAGTTGGCTGGGCTAGTTTTTGAATATAGGCAGTTTGGAAGATAATATCTCTTACTGCTGAATTCGGAAATATTTCAAGAAGACATCAGTATTAAATATATTTAGAATGGCTTTATTAATCATATATCATTTATACTAGTAGATGTTTTATAATGAAAAGAACGTTGGAATATTTCTTTGGCTGGCAAAAGTCATAACCATGATTTTAGATGTTTTGTTTTGCTTTGTTCAGCCTTCCCCAGAGAGGAAGAATGTTAAATATAGACTCATCCTCACCATCCCTCTGAAGCATATGGGTCTGCTTTCTGTGTCAGCTGCGGCACAAATGTGCGTGATTCAACCGTACAACTATTGAACCAGCGTTGGCCTATTAAGACTTCAGATGATCTGTTCATGAGCTGTCAGCCCAAATTGAGCTTGAAGGCTGCTGTAAAAGATCTAATTTTCATAATTACCCAGAACCTTCACACCCTCCCTCCTTTTGGTACCACCCACCTCCACATATGCACACAGAGGAGTAGACACTTACTTACGGACACAGAGACACAGAGCAGCACTGTCCCTGGAGATTCATCAGGCCCCTTGCCCGAAAATGCACTGGGTTCATCCAGGGGTCAGGCCTGCCTGGCTTTGACTTCCTGTTTGAGGAGCCCCATGTGTGGTGTCCCAGCATTGCTCGAGGCTAGTGATAACTAAGTAACCTTTCACACTACAGCCTCCCACCAAGAAACAAGGTCCCTTATGATCCTGGACCTGGAGTGATTAGGGCACAACAAATACCTTTTTAATATATAAGGTGGAACTAATGTCTATAGAAATAGCACTTTACTGTCTCATGGCTCTACATGTATATAAAGAGGATAGAGCTGTTGTCTTTGAGGATGAAGAATTTTAAAGGCAACCTGATTTAGCCTCAGAGCACACTGGGGACTTCGATCATTTAGTACATGCTTAAGGCTACCTTTGAGCTTCACCTGACCCTAGTCTCCAAAGGAAAGCATCATGCTATGTATGGAGTTCAGCTGGTAACATCCCACTAGGTAACCTGGCCTGAGATGTGGATCAGTGGAAACAGGCAGCACTTTCAGGTTTAACCCTTTGCAGCACTGGGGATAAATAGCACACGCTTCAAGGATTCGGTCATTCCAATATCGCTCCAATAATTCCACTGGAACTACACTGCACAATAAACCATTTGGTTTCTGGACATATATTGCCCATGTGTTAAGGGTGGATTTGGCAGCACTTTACTAGGTTCTTCTCATACAACCTTTGGTTTTTGAGGCAGCTGAGGCTTAAATTCCTTTTCTTAATATGGGACAACTGTATTTCTACACTGGTTGTCAATTGTCTTTGCCCTCAGAGGGCATTTGCTGCAACTCGGGGTTCTACAGTTAGAATAAAGGGAGTTATTTTCTGTCTTCACAGCTTTTCGCTTTTTTTTCCTTTTTTTTTTTTTTTTTATCATGAGTGGAGACTGAGTACATTACTCAAACCTTGGCTTTTCCCTGAAGTCCGTTGTTTACAGAGAGACATTTGGGTCCCTCGGGCTCACTCCCATAAAACCTTATTATCATATATTTCAAGGCATAAACTTCAGTTGTCAGCTCGGGAGCACGGTTTTTAAAGCCCTAGCTGCTCTTGTTTTTCTTCTGCTCCACTCTGGTTTATTTTTCTTTCAGCTTTGGCTTTTTTCCCCTCTTCCTCATCTCCAGCAATGCTCAGTTCCAAGCTGGCTCGCTCCTTATTCCACTAATTAGACAAGAAGTCCAGAGAGGCCATTATTAGATTCTGAGAATCTTTATCAGAGCCCATTATGGTCTTAAATACTGCACAAACATTTTACTAACTGAACCCATGGAAATTTCAGCTAATCCATCCTTGATCTTTAGCATCTACCTTCTTTGTACCTACAGAGCTATGTTACTAATAACAGAGATTCTTAACAGCTTATTGTTCTTTGTGTTAATTTTCCTAGAGGCAGCAATTCTCTCTCTCTCCCCTACTAATTACTGGTGGCGGAGGTGGAGGAGGCCTAGGAAGCCTGCTTTTTCTGGGTGGGGTATGTGTGAGTGTGTGTAAATGTCATGTGTATTAATGTCACCAGTGAGTAGGATTCATGGTTGCCTGTTTTTCTCTCATTTACTTTACAGGGCCAGGGATTGTTTGTATGGACCAATGGTCTTCCTTTTCTTTCAATGGAAGAATACTCCTGCATTATAATATAGTAACTGCAAAAGAAAGCTCTTTTTCTATTTCATTCTTTTCTTTCTTAATTCACTGTCTAGTGAGTTTCTGATTGACTCACAGACCAATTAAAGTAAAATTTAATGGAAGAATAGATTAACTCCCTGAGGTTTCCCTACCATCCATCACATTTTTATAGCAGGAGCTGTGAGGAAGCTCATAACTTCATGCTGTGAATGTGATAATAAAGAGGGCACGGAGAGGATTCCGATTTACTGCCGGGCTCATGTTCGCCAGGACAGAATTTACTGCCCAATCCCCTTTTCCTTTTTATTCAGGAGGAGGTCACTAGATCTGCCCTCAGCCAGGGTCTGAGATACTGAAGGGCAGATTGTCAGGTTGAGATTCTTTCCCTTTAATTGGGGTGACGTGAAGAGGGAATATGAATTTCATTGTCCGGAGATGGATATTGTGTTAAACCTATTTCTGTCTTTAGGAAGCTGCTGTCACCCCAAGTGTTCATATTTTTAAAGGGCATATTTTATTTGTTTCTATTTACTCTCATAGAAATTCAGAAATAATGTCAAATATTTCTATTTCTGAGTCACTAAGTCATTACCTTTTATCTCCAGGCTTCTCTGGGTAACTAAAGATATCTCTTTCTACATTTTTGTAGTTGACATTAATACTGTCTTCTTCTGGGCATCTTCCATTTGAAGATCTCAAAGCACTTCGTAATCATTATTTTAATCTTTCCGATAGGTCCAAAATAACCTAGTAGCCTTCCAGACATTTTGCCAGTTCGCTACCATTTCTCTGATTCATTTTAATAATGACGTGTGACAGTGTTCACGATGTAACAGTAGTCACGTGATAAAGCCCCACGCCCATGCCTAAGACTAATTTTATACATTTACTAAAATTTTTACCTCATGTAGCAAAATCTATATTTTAGGCCTTGCATGTTAAGCTTGTGTCAAGTTTCATGGTTATACATATTACATAATCTTTTTATTCAGAAGCTTGGCAGGATAAAATCAATATTTTAAAATCGTAAATCGTGTTCATGTAATTGTTCTTAAAATCAGAATGTGTCTGATGTGAACTCATTATCTGTCTCTTCCCTCATTATCAACCCACTCCTCTTCCTGTATACAAAATCTTATACCAGATGATCCACCCTTCAAATTGTTGTGGTTTGAAAACTTGAGCATCATTTTATATTCTCTCTCTCTCCTGCAAACCAAAATCTCACTGGTCACAAAGGCCCATTGACTCTACCTCACCAGTGTCTCTGAAAACCATCTGCTTTTCTTTGTTCTCTTGCCTTCGTCTTAGTTCAAGGCTCCCATCGTCTCTTTGCTGAACTGTTAGTGGTCATCCTCCAGCGGATCACCCCCTGTCTTCATGCTCATCACCCCTCCAGTCTGTCCTCTTACAAAACGCAGACTTCATAATTTTACTGCTAAAAATGCATAAATGGCTCTCCATTGATTACAGACAAATTTAAATGCTGTAGTATGACTTATACTACCTTTAATAAGGCAATAGCTTCATAGCTCAGAGCAGTAATTACTAGGTTTGGAGTAGTATAACGGGATTGCCAATTTTTAATTTTGACAGGAATATTTTTAAAACAACCGTCACCTTCTATCAACATAATTTTATAAAAGGAATATTTTGATGTCAGAAACTAGGAAGAACACAATTTCAAAATAAAACATCTTATATGTTTATTAAAAAACACTTGGTACTTCTTATTTTTCTCATTTTACTGTAGTCCTGAAAACTTTATGACATTCTATAATTGTATTTGGGAACCTGGAGTGGCTAGGGCACAAAAAGTATCTTTTTAATATAGAAAGTAGACTAATGCTGGTTAAGTAGATGGTCTCTGGAATCAGAAACAGCTGGATTTGAAATACAGCTTCACAATTTAATAGATGTATGATCATGGGTGAGTTGCTTATCCTAACTAAATTCAAGTTCCTTTATCTTTAAAATAGAGATAGTCACAGTTCTTACCTCTTAATGTTGTTTTGAACATTACATGATATATGCATATAAAGTATCTGGCACATAGTAAGCACTTGACATCTCCTGGTCTCATCTCCTATCACTCCCCTATAAGCACCCTGTATCTACAGATGCTCTAAAAATGTATTCAGGGGGTTCCTGGGACCAAACACTCTCTTGCACGTGTTGGTACTTGCTTTGTTCTTTGCCTGGAATCCTGTTCTATCTACTTCGTCTGGTGAAGTCCTACTCTTCCTTTAAGATTCAGTCAACTCAATCTTCATTCTCAGTTAGCATCCCTAGTTGTCCCTCCATTGGCAAACATCTTCCACGGTCCCATAATATTTTGTAGATTGCCAAAATTACACTAAAAACTTGTTACATTTCTTTATTCTCAATAAGTGATTAAGTAACAATATTAAGGAGACATTATTTTGGGGCTTTATTGCTTTTTATTCCTTAATTCAATGAATAGTTATTGAGAACCGCTGTGGTACACAAACCTCTGCGTATGGTATAGTCCAATGACAGTGATGCAATATCTAAGATTTGGGAAGAGTTAGTTATTCTCTCTGTGATTCTGAGGAATCTGGCAGAAGCATTAATACAAATGATAATTCGTATTATAATTATTTGGCTACACTCTGTCTCCTTCCTCTTTGGACCGAGTTCCTTGAGAGCAATTATCTTACTCCTTTTTGTCTCTCCTAAACCTAAAACTTTGAAGGTGTTCAGTGTACATTTATTAAATAAATAAAGGAATATCAGCATTCTCACCTTCAAAGAGTTTGGTTGAACATTGCTAACTCTATGGCTGATTATATTGTCCTTGACCTTGAAAGAACACCATCATCCCGTGCCACTGTAACTGTTTAAAAAGGGCTGACCATCTTCTCTGGTGGGTCCACATGAATTTTGTCATTCAAATTGTGTCTGAAGCTCCATCTGAAAGCCTGGGGTGGTTTCTCTCTTAAGTCAATGAATCTTCCTAAGCCATTTCAAAAAAAAATGTGTGGTCCCTTGAGCTACATAACAGGTTGTTGTAATAAAGTCAGTGTTTTGACTATAGGATTATAATGAGGAAAGCGAGGGCAAGAGCTGTGGTTTCTGGTCCAAGTACACATGAGACTTGCCTCTGAGTAATTTTGGGAGTAGAATATTGCCTAACATTTGCAAATAGGTTCTCAGGTTTGGGAGGCGAACACCAACATTCCCAGACACCCTCAGTTTTGCTGCACTACTGAAAGCTATGATTCACGGGCAATTAAATATCTCTCTGATCGTGCTTATCCCAATTTAACACATTATCCAGTAGCATCTTGAATATTTGGATCTTGTTACCGGAGCATTCTATATTCCAGAGGTTTTTTTCATCTTTTTTATTGTTATTCTATTACGGTTGTCCCAATTTTTCCTCCTTTGCCCTCCTCTGCCCATCCCACACCCCACACCCACAGTCAGTACCCACACTGTTGTCCATGTCCATGGGTCATTCATACATGTTCGTTGTCTAGTCCTTTCCACTTCTCTCCACCATAGAACCACATATGTTCCAGGGTTTTGTTGTAGTTGATTTTGCTCTGGAGTTTGCTACTAAATGAGGCCCATGAGCAACACTGATGAACTCACTAGAAGAATGAAAGCCAACTATTGAGACTGTTCAAACTCCATAGTTACTTGAGAAGTTAGGACGGCCTGCCAGTTTATAGGCCTACAACCATCACAATGCTTAATACTCCATCGTGACACATTCTGTGCTGCTCCTCCAGTGTATACGTTTTTGTTAATTTTTCAGTTTCTCTGTAGATCAGTGCCACCTCCTCAGCTTCATCTCCCTTTGCTTCTCATTGTATCAACAATACCAGATATTCCCCCACTTTTTATATCTCTTCTTTTTTCCCCCCATATATTGTACTTTATTCTTAGAGAACTCCTATTTATCCTTCTAAACCCAACTCTGTCTTTGTCTCCTTTGTGGTGCCTTCACACACACACACACACACAAACATACACACAAACACATGGAGAAAGAGAGAAACACACACACACACACACACACACACACACAGAGGGAGAGGGAGGGAAGGAAGGGGCAGGGTGGAGGGAGGGAGAGAGAGAGAGAGAGAGAGAGAGAGAGAGATCAAGAGAGGGAGAGAACAAGAACTAACATTGCTTGAGCTCTTGTTAGGAAACTCATGCCAGGAACTCTTTGATACTTTTACAAGTCTTACTTAGCTTAAGCCTCACAAAGCATTTCAAAGTAGGCGTTATCCCCATTCTCAAAAACAAAACCAAGCCTAAAAAGTTACAATACTTTCCCCAAAGCTTAATGCAAGCAACTGAAAGATCTAGGATTAAAACCAAGGCCCACATGATTTCATATCACATCACTACTTATCTTCTTTATCTGTTTTGTATTAATGCATATGTCTATAATTTTGCTTTTTATTCATCATGTCTATTGTGTTATTCATTTGACTGTCTTTCCTATGAGAAAAAATAACTTCTTGAAAGTTAAATTTCTTTCTTATTTATCTTGGCACCCCCAGGGTTCTCAGAACATTACCTGACACATAACAGATGCTGAATAAAGGTTTACAGGATTGGATCAGATGGCATTACAGTTGAATTAAATCAAACAACATATTTGACTCAAATTTCAAAATGTTGCATTTCTGATGATGTCTTGGATGCTATTTCCCTCACACCAGGTGACATGTAGCCTTAGTTATCTTAGCAGTTGTCTGTGTGTAGCCCTATACCAACTCCATCCTGAATGCCTTCCCATGAATGTGACTAAAGAACAGTCATTAGCATATATAAGTTCCTGGAGAACTCTCTTCCATCTTATATATTTACTGTAGTCAGTGGAGCATACTCAGTCTTTTAGGAATAATTAAAATAGTCTGTAGCTCTAATTAAAGTAGTCTGGATATTTTTTAGAAACCTATATATAAGAACAAGCTGAGTGCTGACATCAAGTTAATTGTGTTATTTTTAGTGGAACTATCATTGGAGACAGCAGTATGGCACCCAGTGCCTTTTTAATCCTCATATCTGGATGTATAATGTTAAGTAACTAGTATCTTGAGCTCTTAAGATGAAAGGCATTAAAGCATAAATAAATAAAGCTGTTACGAAAACTCAGAAAATTATCTAAATGCACTTGAATTAGAAGTCATGTAGTTATTAAGTTGCTAGCTGTGGAGATAAATGCCATTAACACCTTTCACTGCCGAAAGCAAACAACCCAACAACTTGGATCTCTTGTCAAATAAGGGTGATGAGGGCAGCCAGAGAGGAAAGTTGTTGGGCTTAAATTTTATAGTATTATTTGATCTGTTGACATTACAAACTGTTTTGTTGTTGTTGTTTTTTTAAACTAGAAATCCCCTTCTTTCTAGCCCCTTTCTCCAAGCCTTGGCTGAACAAGGAAGACCCAGACAAGCAAAACCACACACCCTAGCACTGCCGTTCTTCCACTTTGCTTTTGCATGAAGTCATCGCTGTTTCCTCTTAATATCTTCCTTCATCTTAATTCCAATTGAGCATTGAACTCCATTGTGAAGTAGCATGATTTAATTTCCTGTAGTTGAAATGGGGTTTCTTTTAAATGGACTGGCCAAAACTGGTGGCCTCCCCAGATTGTGACACCTACCAGCCACAACTGCTGCAGAGTTCCCAGTGGAGATGGGACATTTCTTTTGTAAAATTTACTCAGTAAGCACTTGCTAAACTAAGCTTCTCTAGCCCTAGCCTCTTACTATTTCTTGTGATTGGGAATGGCAAAAAAAAATCTCTTGAGAAAAAGACGCAATGGCATACACAAGGACACAGTCACAGTTATGGGTATCCACTGGGAAATCTGGCTCTGGATCACCTGTGAACCTATGCAAAGGAAAATCAGGAAGTGGATTTATTTGGAAATAACAAAAACTATTGGTTAGGTTTCATACGCTGAAGTTCCGGAGTTAATCATTATTCGGTGGAATCCTGAATGATGTTGCTTGTAGCTTTCCTATGCAGGCAGCGTCCCCAGGGAGCCCTACTAACGGTCTTTTGTCAGGCACTATCAGCAGTATTGAGCCAACCTGAGCACCCTATTATTAATCCTTTTCTCCTAGTGACATGACAGCGATCGATGTCTGAACAAGCTATTGAAACTGTAGCAATCAAGTGGACTCCAGTTAATCCAATGGGATACGTACCCAGAGCCCATAGGAAGGGCAGGGAATTTTTTTCTAACTCTATGCTATTCCCATATCCATACACTCTATGCTGCTTTAATTTGGGTAAAAGTCGACATTTACCCAGGCCTGGAAAATACACAGAGAACCCTTCCTGGAGACTCAAATACATTCACATCACCTTTCCAGCCATCTGCTACTTCTGTAAATACAGAAATGTATGATCATTATATAAATATTTGTGCCTATGTAAATATAAAGCAAAGATGATGAAACATTGATATGGAAAGGCCCCCACCTGGTAATGTTTATGGACTCATAGAAATCTATCAGCAGTTACAAAGAATAGTGTGTACAACTCACAATGATCAGATTTCCTGTGCCCTTTTTCAGACAGAAGGACGTCCAAAATGGTGGTGCCCCAACCTGGCAGTGCATACAGATTCCGGGGCCCCATACCCCCAGGTTTTGACTCAGTTAATCTGGGGAGCTGCCCAGGAATCTACATTTTAAGTTCTAAGGTGATTGACCTAAAATAGCAGCTTTCACACTACATTTCAAGTGGCTTGTGGGGTAGGGCAGGGAGGCGCAGACCTGTTCTCACCTTTGCTAGCAAGAGCATCGCTTTCGACAGCTTACCTCGGCTTCTCGATTCAATTTCTCTGGCTATAAAATCCTTATCAGTAATGTTTAGCTTTATTTAATCTACATGAATTTTGAGAAGAACGAATAGGAGAGTAGAGAGAAAACAAGGAACTATAGAGAATAAAGCCAACTTCCCAGTCAGTGTAGGATTCCATTAACAATGAGGTCAAACAGTCACGGGTTAACCCTATAGTCGGGTGGAGCTTCCTACTTCACAACGACCATTGTCCTAGGGTTGGAGATCGGGATAGCTCTCCAAGGCCTGAAGGATCGTCCTAATGCTGAGCCCAACCCTTCATTTCATTTGCTTCCACTCACAGTTCCTAGTACTCCTGCTACTCCCCATTGCCATTGAAGGCCAGCCCTTCAAATATATGTGGACAGTAATCAAGCCTCAGGCTAAAATTGCTTTCTTAAACTGTTCCTCAACTGATTCATTTTCTGATATCCTCTGATCTATGTAAAGGATTTGTGCAGTACCCTTCCTCAAATGATGCTGGCCGTTAATTTGCTTTTTCTTTCTGTACCTGAGTTTTCCCGTTTTGTGTTTTTGTTTTTGTTTTTTTACTCAGCCATCTTTCTTCAGCATGCTAGGGTTTTGGGGGTGGGGCTTTGGGGGTAGGTTTTTTTTTTCCTTTGGAGTTCATGCCTTTACAACAGTTATTGCAATAAACCCCACCGCATTATTAGTTGTCTCTGAAATAATGGTGTGAGTATTGGTCTGAGAGAACACTTAGTATGCACAGTGCCACTCAACCATGGCTGCATGAGAGCATCACTTAGGGGAGTTTGTTTAAAAATATAAACGTCTAATTACCTCAACCAGAAAGGCATTCTGAGATCCAGTGGAACAGGGGCGAGGCTCTGGAAAGTTTGTCTTTAAGGTGACTAACTTGAGAACCCTAAATGGTTTAAAGTGTCTGGGTCAGAGAAACCTAAACCCTCCCTGTGTCTATCCTTTAGCTAGTGTGAGACCTGTATGTGCTAGTTAAATGCCGGTGCCTTCCTTCCTCATCCCCTACATCACATCCACATGCTACATCATGTGATTACATAAGATGATATTTGTAAGATGCTTGGTTATCATCAAGGACTACACAATGTCTTTTTTTATACCAATATATTTTTATATGAGAATCAGTCAAGTGAATATTTTACTATGTCTCTATTCTTTTCCATTTTGTTATATGTCTTTCTCATAAAGATTTAGGATCTTAAAGTCCTATATGTTTATTCATTCATAGAACAAATTTGAGATGATTATTTATCTTGTTTGTGTATGTGTATGTATGTGTGTGTTTAGAGGAGTCAATCAGCAATTCATTCTTTCGCTGAGCATGATCTTGTCTGTCCCCATCCCGTAATTCTGGAAGAATCTGCAGAAGGAGATCTTCCGGCTTAACACAAAACCAAGCTCGGTTGATGCTCTAACCTTGTACGGACAGGAGGAGACACCCTGGAAGGCTCCCATTAGGACAAGTTCTAAGAAACAGGTTTCAACAAGAAAATTGCCTGGCTTATTATTTTTAATTTAATGAAGCTTGTTCCTGTAAAAATTGCAGGGCAGATATTCCAGGAAATCAGCATCTTTTTTTAGCCCTAGAGCAGACAGTCCAGTAGTGGCCACGGCTGGACAAGTGTGTCTGACCTGCATTCCAACCCGAAGGGGCATTGTTGAAAAGTGAGAAGGATTTTTGAGTTCAGGGTCTGAGCCTGGAGGCTTTGCCCTTCCCACAGAAACTGGCAGCAAGGAGGTGAATTCTGAAACGAAGTTTTGTGATGTGTTCATTTTCCATGGCAAACTGGACAGAGCCCAAGACTCTCTTCTCAGAGCTCCCTATCCAAGTACAAGATGAGGAATGGTCTTTGGTCATTAACGCTTGGTTTGGAATAGCCCAGAGGTGAAAGAGTTGCTATTGGGTTTCATTAATCTGAAAAATAGTGTTTAGGTTAAAAAGCCTTCCTGGTCTTTTAATTTAGGAGGGTAATGTTAGTGTTCAGCAATAGGCAAAATACGTACTCAGGATTAAGGGGGGCCGAGGGGGAAGCTGTGGTGATGTGTTGAACCTGTCACTAAAAAAAAATGTGTTTTATGAAAACAAAAAAAAGTTTATTTTTGCCAACTGAGTTGATCTTCCAGACAACTGATGCTCATCATTCTCTTCATTTCCAAACTTATATGATAAAAACCAAAATAAAACAAATTTTTCATATTAAAACGTCAGCACTCCCTAAGCTGAAAAGAGTAGTCATACTTTCTGCATGCTTATCTGGAGCCTACAACGTGCCCGGCAATATAGACCCCTTTGTTGTTATTGCCACTGGGAATCCCACCATACCCGCCTCCCCTTCGGTCCAGGTCTGTGATGCCTACCTAGCTCTCCCTTCAACTTCCTAAAATGCCTGAAACCTGGCCTTAACTCCCAGCTAGTAAGCTAAAAGTTTTGACTATGACCTCTGAAGTCCACTAGCTATGTAACCTAGACAAGTTACTTAATCTCTCTATGCCCCAGTTTCTTAATCTGGCCAATGGGAAGGTATCTACCACATGAATGTTACAAGAACTGAAAGAGTTGATATATATAAATCACTTAGAACAACAGCTGGCACATATATGGAGTCTAATAACTGTTAGCAGGACAATTGCCCCAGTTCTAGCACAGTACCTAGTTCAAGGCTTAAATTATGCCTACCTTTGTCTACATGTTGGATATGATTTGAGAATCTAACCCAGTCCTGCAGCAGTGTCTGAATGATGCTCCAGAAGCAGAAACCAATGTATAGAAGCATCTGTTACTTGCTCTAGCCAGATGTCAGAAAACATTTAGGGCTATTGAAGTGTCAGTGCTCTCTATGGGAGGTTTATTAACAACACAGATGTTCTATATTCTGTTCTTGAGCTAGGCACAACACACCAGTGAAAAAATTTTAAAGGAATTTGTAGACAGATTTTTCCTTCATGAGTTAGGAAGATTTCTCCCTTCCCCTCCCTTCCCTTCCCTTCCCTTCCC